>APFE030624827.1:0-127631 GCA_000404065.3 Pinus taeda | reverse complement strand
GACTTCAAGTGCAAAATGTGAGTCATAGAGTTCTTTCAGCTTTTGTAAAGCTTCAAAGGCAGTTGAATATGATGAAATATGGTGACTCACCTCTTTATTTACAGATGCTGCGATTAATGCATAAGCTTTGCTTTTCTTGTTTTCCCAAATGACGAGCTCTTTGTCTAAGGTAGGTTGTACTGGGTCACCGTCTCCTTCTCTGACACACACTCCTTTCCACAACTCATTGAAAATGAGGGTGTGTTGTATCATCCGGGACCAATCAGGATAGTTCTCCTTGCCAGTGAGAACTATTCCTACCATAGAGATGATTGAATGCATTTTGTAAAAAATTACCTCTGTTGATAGAAAAAAAAAAAATACTTTTGCTGATAGACTAATACTTCAGATGGCAAAAAAAATTTGCTCTTGTGGAGAAAAAACTTCTACTGCTAAAAAGGAATGTTGATAACCCTCCAACAAAGGCAAAAAATTTGCTCTTATGGAGAAAAAAAACTTCTACTGCTAAAAAGGAATGCTATCACTATCATAAAATTTTCACTGCATATAACCCTTTTTTTTTAATTCAGTATATGCTATGTCACTACACATAACCCTTTTTTTTTAATTCAGTATATGCCATTCCATTATATAAAGGCAATATGGAGCAAAGTAATACCAAAAAAGAGGAACGCCCAACGAATATACGGTCATAGCTTAAAACCAGAAACTATCCTCAATATATGAAACTCCAAGCGTTCTCCATTCAATACAGCGTTATACATGAAACTCCAGGCGTTCTCCATTCAATACAGCGTTATATATGAAATTCCAGGCGTTCTCCATTCAATACAGCGTTATACATTCAACGCAGTTAATACATTCAACTCAACACTTCAAATACCATTTAAAACAGGTTAATATATTCAACTCAGCGTTAAACATACCAGCGTTCAATACACCATACAAGCACATACCAGCGTTCAATACACCATATGAACACATTCAACGCAGTTCAAATGAGCCTTTTTTTTCAGAAAAATGAAATGGCTCCTTCCACCATTCACGCAGCCTCAGTTTGAAGAATCTCAAACGTTCAGGCGTTAACCAACGGATGCACAATAGCAGCCAGATGCGTTATGGCAGAGTATGGGACAGAGGAGTTATAAGGCATGCCAAAAAAAGGAACCTGGGACCTGTGCTCTAATACCATGTCAGGCCAGGAGTAACTCCAGACTTGGCAGAAAAACTGATTCGTTTATTTCATTAGGTAGCTATTGTTATATACAAGAATGTGACTGCTCAGTTCATCTTCTTGATGACTGTTCACATTCCAAATTGACCCAATCGCAGAGGATTAGGTGTCAACAGTTCTCCTTGAAAATCGTGCCAACTGCTCCTTGAAATTCATGTCGTTGTATTGTCTCCTCCTTGGGATTCGAGTCCTTCTCGCACTGCTGCAATTTCTCCTCCTCTCCTTGAAGTTTTCTCCTCCCTTCTCTTCTCTTCTCTTCCCTTCTCCTCATGCTCTCTCAAGTGTGAAGTGAAGTATAAGTTTCCCTTTTACTCTTTTATCTCTTTGGAAAAGATTGAATCCCTAAAACTGGGATCCAATGGCTGAGATTTCATCCTCAAATCTCAAGATGTGTGGTTGAGATCATTTCTCCCAAATGACCCACCTCACACATTGGCCCTATCACTTAAAAGTCTCCTAGTACCTTTTTTAAATTTGTGTACCTTTTTAATTTATTCTCGTAGAGTGATTTTTCTCATCACTTTAATATTAGAAAAGTACACTTAGTACTTTTAATATAAAGTCACTTTATAAAATACAAGTGACTTTAATATTAGAAAAAATGCATGGTACAACACTTCTAAGTACCTTTTTCCACCATGACACTAATATAATTCATGAATGTCATAAAGACAAAAGTCATTAATGTGCTCACTAGGCTAAAAGGGATAAAAGCCTAGTAACACCTATCCTTGGTACTATTTTCAACATGAATAAATAAGTATGCCAAAATTGTCAATTCAAACTCATGCAAACATTTACACTATTAACTAATAAAGGAGCTTAGTTGTTCATAGACGCATAACAGCACACTAAATACCAGGGACAGTTTACATTTCAAGCAAAGTGATCGAAAAAATAAGTGTATACCAGCACAGTTAGATCTCAAACTCATGTTAACTAATAATGTTGCTCAGCAGTTCATTTTCATTCAAATGTGTGGACTGTGCCTCACCTTTTGAATAGATGTATCTCCAAAATAACAAGAAAATTCTGACAAGACATCTTTACCACCACCCAGCACGTCTACCCATACACAGGACTTGCCATTGCCAAAATCAGCTTGAGATCCACAATATATACTGAAACAAATGATCTTCCCATGACCAACTGGGCTCTCTTTCTTAATATCAATGTATGCAACCTGCATTGAGTATCACAATAGTTTGCATGACTATTAGATAGGAACACACAAAAAAGCTAATTCAATGTGATTTTCATTAAAGCACTTAGAATGTTGAGGGTACAGTACATATTGGGAAAAAAACTGCATAGCACATGCCTAAAACAAAATGCCAAGGCACGTAGAAAACACTCAGACCATAAGTTTCCAGAAGTCATGTCAAATGGGGACGTTGAGAAAACTAGCTATGGAAAAGAGGAAAGGAAAATGACAGCTTGAATAACTCAAAATTTTGTTCAAGTCTTTAGCAGCCATTTGCATCTTGTTACCCATTCAAGCACCAAATAAAAAAACTGTTTTTCCTTGAGCTAAACTGGGAAAAAGGAAGACTAGCCCCAGTTCAGAAAAATGTAAATAGCAGTTTATAAAAAATCAATAGATTTGCAGTTGACACCAATTGTTTAAAAAAGGTATCCATCCACCCAACTGCATACTATGCCAATAAATATTGAATCCAGCTGCATCAATGTTCATAGACATGTATTAAACTACCTTTTATAAAGGCAACGGAGAAGTTTCTTCCCTAGATAATGGACAATAGTCCTGGTCCACTAATAAAAATCAAAAGTTTATGGAAGAGATAAAACTGAAGTTGATGGAAGTTTAGGCAAAGGATCAATGAAACAGCCTAAATGGTAGCACTTATAACTCCTGACCTTTTAAAAGAAGTATAAAACAGAAATGGTGGGAAACTAACCAACCTCTGTATCACATGCATGAATAAGATCCTTGTACTCTCCCATAAGCTTCCCTGCAACCATCTTTGCAGTCTCCACATTATCAACAATGCAAATTTTTTTGTATAAAGGATTAAGGTTCTCCGGAATATTGTTGCTATCACTGTCCATAACACCAGTGCCACCTTCATTAATTGCAGAATCTTGACCATTGTCCAGCCCAATATGCTCACCCTTAGTTACAGGAGTTTCAATCTTTTCCTGCTCTATACTACAGCCGCCTCCATCCTCCATGTGTAAAGGCCTCCCTTTCCTGTCTTTTTCATTCAATGGGATTTTGTCTGGATGATTTTGTATGAACTTGTTACCAGAAACTCCACCTGTGTCAATGATATCAGACTGACCTGTTACTTTTGCAATGTTCGAATGAAAACCAACCTTTTCTGAAGATATTAGCTGCTTGATTAAAGGCCTCTTGGGTGAATAAATATCTCGATTTTCTAGATGATGTAGTCCTTGATTTTGAGCTGCAGTGATTTTATTCGAATTGGATAAACCAACTTGTTTGCCTTCTGTTTCTGTGGTTATAGGGCCCTGAACAGGAACATTTTCTTCAACAGACACATGATCTACTTTTTGCATAGGAGCCCCACTGTCTAATGCAGCTGAAGTAAGCATTAGCATATTGTCTCTACCTCGATTACTCGTTGATGAAACCTCTTCTGTTCTAGAAGAAGGGATTGCATCTAATGTCATAGGCTGGGTATCCGTTTGTACACTGCACGTACTGCCTTCTGGATGACTTCTCATGGCATTTATTCTCTCTTTTTCTTTCCACCCATCTTCACTGCCCAACTTCATTGCTAGAGCTTCTTTTTTGGAGGCAATACTAAGACCTTGGGGAGTGTAACATGCACATTGACTTGCAGGGCTTGTACCTAATGTCATAGGCTGGCTGTCAGTTCGTACACTACCCACACTGCCTTCTGCATGATTTATCATAGCGTTTATTCTCTCTGTTTCTTTCTGCGAAGCTTCGCTGTCCAACTTCACTGCTAGAGCTTTTCTTTGGGCAATTTTATCACCTTGAGGAGGGAAATGTGCATACTGACTTTGGTCTTGTCTCCGAACAACATTTTCTTCAGCGGACATATGATCTACTTTTTCCATAGAAGCCCCGCCGTCTAGTGGAGCTGAAGTGGGCATTAGCGTATTGTCTCTACCTTGATTACTCATTGATAAAACCTCTTCTGTTCTAGGAGGAGGGATAGTATCTAATGTCGTCGGCTGGCTATCAGTTCGTACACTGCCTGCACTACCTTCTGCATGACTTGTCATAGCTTTATTTCTCTCTGTTGCTTTCTGCCAATCTTCTCTGTCCAACTTCATTGCTAGAGCTTTCTTTTGGGCAATATTGAGACCTTGGGGCAGTTGACGTCCATATTGACTTGTAGGCTTTCTATCTAATGTCATAAGCTGGCTATCAGTTCGTACACTGATCGTACTGCCTTGTGGATGACTTCTCATAGCGTTTATTCTCTCTGTTTCTCTCTGCCAAGCTTCCCTGTCCAACTTCATTGGTCGAGCTTTTCTTTGGGCATTATTAAGACCTTGAGGGGAGAAACCTGCATATTGATTTCGGTCTTGTCTCAACTCTGTTTGGTTTCTTGAAGTTTGTAGATTTTCCCCGGGATAGCTATATTGCCCCTTTTGAGAGGTACCACAATGGTAATAAGGCGGTGCGCTATTCAAAGCACCTGGCGGAAACGAGTATCCTTTATTATGACTTGGACTTGATTCCCCCCGTTCCAAGCTACTAGACCTCATTCTCACTACACTGTTCATATCATCTGAACCCTTGTCAAAGTCACGGATTCTAGGCAAACGATTATCGTTATCTTTTGCCGTATATGCATTGTGAACTCTATATTGATCAGTTATAGGTCTAGTTGCCTGGCAATCCGCTTGAGAACCCCCATACACTGCAGAACTTTCCCTACCATTGGAAGCATCTCTGTCATGGCCAGGCAATGAATGATGCTTGGAAGATAAGGACCACTTTCTAGCCCTAGGATCAACTAATGCTTTTGCACTGAGCTTTGAGCTATTTTCGTGGTGACCGCCTAAATGTGACTTCCCTGAGCTGTTATGCCTCTGTGAATCTGACTCTCCTAAGCTCAATTGCCTGAAATCGAATCTGTAGATAACTATGAGAGACGCATCTGAGGCAAAGGAATAACTAAAACATAAATTAATACAGGAGACTGTAAAAATTTGTTATATCATGTCAAACGAATTCGCACCAACAATACACCAAGAATGACAAAAGTCATTTAAAATATAGCATGGCAATATGTATACTTCAAGACCATTCATAATGTACTCAAATTGTCACGCTAACAGAAGATTTAACATACTGGTTACGTGAAAAGCCCTTTCAAGAAATATGTAAATAATCCGCCTCTTATAATAAGCCTTTGCCTATGCACGCATTAACCCCCATTGCTCATCCATTCTATTATTTTAAGTTACGTAGAGGTATCATCCAGCAGGAAAAAAGACCACAATAAACTGGAAACAAGAAGAAAATAAGCAGGAGAGAGAGAGAGAGAAACTGGCCTCTGAAGGTTGGGAGAACAAGCGGCGGTCCTGCGAAGCATCAGATTTTGAACATAACACGGGCTTGGAATGGAGGGCCTCGAAGATGGGGCCTGCGGGATGGCGCCCAAAGCCATAAGGTCCGCCACCCTGGCCACTCTGCCTCTTCTTCCTGCCGTTGCTCCTTTTGAAAGATTCAACACTCTTTTTACTTCAACTTCGCTAGGGCGCAGCTACCGCTGGTTCTGCTGCTTGTTCTGCTGGAACTGCTAATCCCCCTCTTTCTTACTCGGCACATGCTCGGCCGCCATCCACCTGAGCTGAATTTTATGGTTGGGTGTATAAATCTCGGCTTAGGCGACGCCGTCGTTGAGTGATAAGGGGTTTAAGGGATTTTAAGGTTGGGAGTATAAATCTCTGCGCCTTGCCCTAACAATCTTACATTTACATGGGTGGACATGGAAGCTGTGGCGGATGATTAAAATGGCGGATGATTAAAATGGTGGTTTTTAAGTGGATGTCGCGTAGTATTGTCAGAATGATTGTCTTCGAACATTGTGCCCATGTTTCATTCTATTTCTTGTGCATATTAAAATACATATACATTTTTATCTATTTGTTGTGCATATTAAAATATATACATTCTTATCTATTTGTTGTTTCCGATTAGGGAAAGCAATTAAAATAAATATACATTTTTATCTCTTTGTTGTTTACAATTAGCGAAAGCAATTAAAATATATATAGTTGTGTAAAGTTGAGATAGATTTATATCGGTTTTAAATTGGTTGGGAAAATAATGGAATTTTTGGTAAAGATTTTGTTAAAATCTGGTAGAAAATTTGGGAAATATGAGTTGGGTTATTGCTGTCAAGTTTCAAAATTTTGGGTGGCTTAACAGTTTTTTATGGTACCTAATCTATTTTCACTATAAAAATAGGATTCAATAGTGAGATTCTAGCATTTTTTTTTTGTCCATTTCCACTGTAAAAAAGGATTCAATGGCCAGATTCTAGCAATTTTTTGTCATCCTCACAAATTTGTTATCTAGATAAACACGCAAATTTATATTAAAAAATTATAAGTTTAGAAATTTTTTTATTATTAAAAAAAAACTTTAGTATTAAAAAAAAATTATTAATAATGAAGCCAAGGCATTAAGAACTTTTTAAGAAGTACATTCACTCAAAGGTAAGGGATTAGTAACACAATAATAATGAGTGACTCCCAAATGATTGGTAACACAACAATAACGAGCAGCTCATCAATAATAATAAAGTTTCTTTTTGTTTACTCAATCTCATCATAAAGCCCTTGTCTTTCATGTTTGGTCCCAATAATTTTAATAGAAGTAAAGATTGTGAGTTAATAGAGTTTTGTGTGGTTATTTAATCTCATAACCAAGAAGTTGATATGTTATTTAACATTAGTGTAAGCATGATAAAAGAAAATTTAAAAATAAAAATGAGACTTTATTTCCAATGTTTTTCCTTAACTGTTTATTGAATGTAATGGCCATAATAGATATGGTGTCCAAATGCCCCATCACTCCAAGTAGTTAAGGGAATTTAAAGCAACTATTATCTCTCAACTTCCAATGCCATCCATTGTTAATGCTTGGAGTTATTAAGGGTTAAATATTTCATCCTCATTTTACATGTAGTTATCTTCTCCTAATAGTATTACATGAGTTGGAAGTCACATCCTTTCTTCCCACCCCTATCTATTACTACATTGGTTGCTTGAGTGATTACCCTAATGTTCCTTCTCATAAACTCTAAGGAAATTGATTTAGGTCTTGTGATGTCATGGCTATCATGCTTTCTAGCGGAGCCCTTGCTTGGGTTTTCCTTCTTCTTCCTCTAAAAATGGTGCACTATGAATAATAAACGCCATATGTTATTTGTAAACTTTAAAAACAATGGATATCTGAAATGATGATCTTTCACCGCACTTATTAAATACTTGTTTCAACATTATTCCCTAAATATGTTATATTATCATTTGTAATTCATTATTTGACCCACAATCTAGGCTAGATCATTATATAATTTGTCATCTATCTCGATGCTTCTAGAGTGGAAAATTGGAGGAATCAACTTGCAAGAACAATTTTATCGACAAGACTATATGAGACTATTCTACACTCAGAGACCTTTCCAACAGTGCAGGAATTGTGTCAATAGGAGTTTGTACGAAAATTGTATGCCTCGCAAAAGTTGGCCTACCATGTTTAACCACCATGGCATGATTGGGTTCCATGTCAGACCCCAACACTCATGGAAAATGGGCTAGCCATATGGGGACTACGAAGAAAACTCTAAAAGGGTCAAAGTTGTAACTCTATTTGAGAGTTGAAGGAGTCAAATCTAACCCCTAGTTGGCTATTAGGTTGTGTTTTAACCAGGCCACCAGGAGGAAAAGAGGTTTCATTCATTTTGATTGTATTGTATTCCATAATAAAGTAAAACAACTGGGAGTGGGAGTGAGAGAGCATAACAGAGGGGGTTTAGTGTTTTGTAGCAACCTAGAGGGCCATAAGTCTCACATAAGTCCATATAGAATGCCTTCTCCTTTGCACTTACGCTATTTCTATTCAAAATAAAATGGGAGTACGACAACCTCACCTTCCAACTAAGTTTTCTCCCGTAGGGGTTTCCCAAAGCATATCTCGTGTTTATTGTGGTTGGTGTGTGATTGTATTTTATAGTTCTCTATTATCTGCATTTTTTCTATTATATGCATGAGCAAGAAAAACAATAATTAATAAATCTAGAATCTAAGGAAATCAACCCCATAGTACAAATTTCAATCCATTTTTATCAGATCTATTATGATATACTATTCAATTGAATATCCACGACAGTTTATGAATTAATCCACATCATATCATTGTCAAAGCACCTTAAAAAAAACACTCTAACGACTACTAACTAAAAGAACAAAAAAATAAGGTTTGACAATTAAATTACATTACATAACAATTCTAACTTAAAACAATCATAATTATTAATAATATAACATTTGAAAGAATGACTTCGGCGTAAATCACATGTAGAAAGACATTTGTCGACGCGTTTCGAACCAACTAGTGTGGTTCATCGTCAGGACAAGTGTGGTTAACTTGTCCTGACGATGAACCACACTAGTTGGTTCGAAACGCGTCGACAAATGTCTGTCTACATGTGATTTACGCCGAAGTCATTCTTTCAACTATTATGGATCACATAAGCCTCAATTCAAATATAACATTTGTGCATGACAAATAATAAACCTAAAAAAATACCACAACAAATAATAACCCACAAAGTATCTCTATGATATTATTTAATTTATGGGGGCAATAGGTGGCAAGGGAGGAGGGGTTTCTTCTTGGCTCCAAAGAAGAAATTGAAATGAAATACTCATGGAGCCTAGGCATAGCCTCTAGTAATTGGGTTAAATTGTATGCTCTCTTTCAAGGCATTACTTTGGTACAATCCTTATCAGTCAAGTCTTTAATTATAATAGGATACAATAACAATTATGCTTGTAATCTTGATTTAGAAACCCTTCGTATGGACTCCACTCTCTGTCATATTTACTTAAGAATCGTGAGATCACTCACCTTGAGTCCTCATATCCAAGCTAAACATATCTTATGAGTCTTAAGCATGGCATCAAATAAGTTGGCAAATCAAGCTCTAATACTACCTATTGGAACTTTGAGAGCTAATGGAACCTTGCAGGAAGCATGTAACAACCCCTGGTTGAATTTCTATGTAAATAAAATAAGACCAAGGTCATGGGACACATATTCCAAGCTGAATGTTGGATAAAACACAGTGATGGGTAATTAGTGATTAATTAATGGCTATGGAAATTGGCAAAGACAAAAAGGCATTAATTGGCATTTTATTAATGAAAATAAAGGAAAATAGGAGAAAAGGAAGGTGAAGAGACACAAATTTGCCTGAGGAGGAAATTGAAGGAAAATGAAGAAAATAGAGGCCCCAGTGACAAAAAGGCTTTTGAGGATCAATTCACAACTTTTGTTAGTTTAGTTTTGGAGCTCTCTTTTATTCTCTCATTTTCTCTTGCGCTTGCACACTTAGAGTATTCTTGGAGCACTTTGGCATACATTGGATTTGGAGAAAGAAGGAAAGTAGGAAAGTGCAAGGGAACATGTGGATCAACAACTACATTTGAATTACTTTGCAGGTAAAACGTTGTGTGTGTGATTTCCTTGATTATTTATGGAGGTATGGTATATGCATGTGATTTTTCAGTTACATATTGTCACTGGCATGGAGATCTGCCTATATTGACATTGGTTTTAGCCTTGCCTTGCCATTTTCTGGATAGCCATGGTGTTGTGGATTTTACCACTTGATTATTTTCTTATTGGTGCTCATAATTCCCTACGGTTGTGGGCTGGAACAAATGCTCTAGAAGTCATGGGACAACTTGGGTTGAGTTACTTGTCCTGGAGCATAAGTTTGGACAAACGCTCTGGATCCCTTGTTGGGTTGAGTTACTAGTCCCTGGAGTCAGGTTGGACAAACGCTCTAGAGCCCTTGAAGGTTGTGGGTTGAGTTACTAGTTCATGGAGCCCTGGAAAGCTTGGGTAGAGAGATATTTGGTTGGTGTTAGTGATGTCTGGTTGTGAGGTGGAATCATTGGTTGAGGTTTGAGGTGGTTTGACCTCTAGAAGCGTTGGTTTGGCTTTGTTTGGTTTATTCCATGAGATCCCACATTCATGCTTGGAATATGGCATGGGGTTGATTGGCTGAAAGAGATAATTGGTTTAGCCCAATCTATGGTATAGTGGTACGTGGAAATCCCTAACTTGGTTGGTATTTTTATACGTCAATAAGAGTTATTCTCCTATAGTGATTCATGTATATTTGTAGCGATTATGTTGGTGATATTATGGTTGAGTTTCCATGGTTTACATGTTGGTTGTTTTTTGGTTATATGATGATGATATGATGTGTATCATATATGACTCTTGTCATGAATTGTTTAGTTATTGATCAGTCGATGAATGTATGGACTAATAAGTGTTTTTGTAACTATGTGGAGAGGGCATAGGGCCTTCTCGGTGATTCTCATACCTTTATGATCATATATGCATTCATGACCACTATCTTACATCTTTTCCATGTGTTTGACATAATGCCTAGTATGTTTTGGTCAATTTAGGTAAAGTTTTTTAATTCGAGTTTGAATGTTTAGCTTTGTTGTCATGTCAATAATGATTCTAAGAAGTCTCGGGAAGTCCTGGGCAGTGGTCTAGAGGCTGACTTATAATTGTGGCTCAGATATCAGGACTGCACCCTCTGAACTGGACAATTTGGGTCATAACCACACTCAGACAATGTTGTGCATGCGGTTGGAGGCCTTCAACCATACTCAAGCCTTGTCATGCATGTTATTGGGAGCCTAGGTCAGTGAAAAGGAGCCCTAACTCAGGGTTTGGTCACATGGGGTATCCTTTTGTCCCCTGAGTGTCTTATAGCCCTGAGGAATGTTGAGAGTTGTTAGTCGATAGTCAGTGGTAGGCCCCACTTCCTTAACTGGAGTTAGGAGGTCGGGTCATGTCATAGTAACTCTTTGTCTCATGTTTACCCTGACAAGTCAGTGAAATTGGGTAAATGTGGGAGGAGGCGTTTACAAAGCAATGTTACCATAAACCGTTGATGATAGATATAACAATGAAAAATCTTTTTAAAAGCTACCATGCATGTCAAGTATGTGGCATTCAAATATTGCATCAAGCTTGTGTGCAAGATAGTAAGGCGAGCTTCCAAGCTCAGATGGGAGGGTCCGGTTGTAGCCACAATCGTGTCGCGAGAATCAAAGGAGAGTGTAATTCAATCATATACAGGAACGACTTAACTTTTTAGATGATCTCTTTCATTCAAGCAATGGGTGAAAGACAAGATCATAACACTCTATGAGGCAAAACCCTATATGTGATTTGATTACTCGCAAAATTTTCCTTAGTCAATGCATGGCTTACAGATTGTGTGGTGGCAATTTATTAATATTGGCATTCCACTCTAGCAAATTTACCAATTAGTAATCTGCACACAAGATAGGATCGAGTGTAAGACTTATTTATGTCTTCATACTCAGGGATTCATGGGGCTTTCGACTCTGGATAGGGATGATTAGGAAATTTATATAGCCAGGGAAAACAAAGTACTTAACTTCCCAGTCAATAGTTATCAAGTTTTGTTATCCATTCAGCGATTTATCATGTCAGGTAGGTTTTTTTGTATGGAGCTTCACAAGATAGTCTTTATGGTGGGGGTGATCTTTTACTCCTTTAGGGTGATCTCTTCTATCATATATGGTTGAATCTGGGGACTGGCACAAATCCCAAAGTTGAAATTGTTGCATGTCGGGCACTCTTGTTTTTTGCTTCTCTTATAAAAATTGACTCTTTGCGGGTCATGGGTATTCAAAGTGCATCATAGATTGGTTAACAGGGAGAAATAGTATACAACTTTTAAATTTGATACATTGGAAGGACAAAATAACCATTATGAAGGAAAAACAAAAAATATTTTTCTCTCTTTTCAGCATATACGCAGAGAATGGAGCAACTAGGCGGATACACTTTCAAAGAAGGCTCTAAATGTGGAAGAAGCTTACATTTCTTTTGAAGGAAGACAAGGCAAGATTTTACTGAGCCATGGGAGAATTCACATATCCATGTTCAACAATTGCTACTAGAATAACACAACCCAAATTTGTATAAGCAAACAAGGTTTACTCATATTATTGTTAACAATATTCGAGCTATACTATGATTCTCAGTTTTGTCATCCCATCATAACATTATTTTTATTATATTATACATATGTGAATATATTGTTGTTGATAGTTGTTGTTCATTCTCAGTATATATATCTTCATATACAGTGAATAGATAATGTTGATATCTTTAATCACTCTGTTACGTAAATGTGATATTTTCATACTTTCCCATTTTTAAGAAGTTTTGTCATATATAAATGTAATGCATAACTATCTTAACCATGTATTCTTGTTTCTTATCAATAAAAAAATAAATGTAATGAATAACTATGTTAATATTTTTGTTTATCAATAAAATAAAGTGATATTTTCCTTATGGAAAAAACATGTGTCATAACCTATTTACTCATCGCAATTAGATGATAAGATAACATGAAAAGATAATGTGAAGTAGGAAATTATGAAGTAAAGTATTAACTTTTGTCAACCCAACCAATATGAAAAAGTATATATATTATTCAATCCATTTTCAATTTAAATTGGCTAAATCCATTCGTCATACCAAAAAGTCAAAGATGATTGAGGTCCTCGTATTAACATTGACTTGTTAAGTTCCTTAGTAGCTAATTGCATGTACGGTAAAACATTATCCAATTAACACTATGCAAAAAACACATTTTATCGTGAATACTCCACTCCAAGTGCGGTTTTAAGTGCAATTTAGAAATGATTGATCATTTCCTCATACAAATGCTTAATATTAAAACATTATACATTATGATTAAATGTTTTTTATGTAATGATTTTTACTCTTCACAAATCAACTAGACAAAGACAAAGAGTGGATTCATTACATGTATTTAATTGAATTTCATCCATAGTGATAGTGATATGTAATTTATATGACAATCAATATATATTGTGTTATCTATTTATTAATGCACGGGGCAATATATGTTATTTGTTGAATTTTGTACTTGCTTAAATCTAAGGGGTGACATATATTGCCCCTGCGCATTAATGGATGGATAGCATAATATATATTTATAGATAATTTATATATTGTTAGATGTTTTATATGCTTACTAAAGTTGTAGAAGCGCACAACATAGTGCCATGTATTTTCATTAGAGAATTTCGGACAACGAGTATTTGTTCAAATAAATAAGGTTAGGTTCGATCAATTGTAAATGGTGTTATTTGGGATTGTATTAAAATTATAACTTTGCAAATAAAATTGGAACTTTGAATAAGAGTATCAAAAGTGGGTCTTCCCTTCTTGCTCTTACGTCATGATCAGTCATAAAAACAAGTGTTGTAGCGTGCAAGCCACTTGGGCAACCACTGCCTTGCAGGTCATCTCTGTTCAAATATGACAACAAAAAGTGAATGTAAATTTAAGTTTACCTAAGTAAATATTGTTGTAGTTATTGAGTTTTACGAACTAAAATATAGTTACCAAAACTATTGTAATGAAGCCTACTTCATATATGTTCCAAGAGATGAGGAGGTTGCATGAGTAAGCTTGAATGTAATGATTATCGTGAAGAATAAAACTTAATTTCCTTGCCCGTGGATGTTTCCTTGACGAGTTGTCGAGGTTTTACCACGTAAATCCTATGGTATTCTATGTATCCTTTTGTGTGCCATTTTTATTGTGAATGATCTAACTTGCAAAGTCAGAATAATAAGTGGTATTAGAGCCAAGGAGCCCATGAGTCGACTCAGATGTTTGTTGTGCAAGAAAAGGGAGTCGGGCTATGATTTTCAAAGCCATTATTTGAAGTTGTCATATGAAGAATTGAGTTGCATTGTAGTTTGTAGAGGAAAGGGCGTTGGAAAAGAATCTCGTATGGAAAGAACTGCAACAAGAGTCATAGAAGGAAATTGTGTTCCACGTAGCTCAAGAGTGTTATAAATTGGTCGCAGAGAGGAGGAAGGTCAAAGTGAGATCCTCATTACAACAAAACGTTGGCAAGCAGAAATCATAATAGAGTCTGCATGAAAACCCTAGCCCAAGGGTTTGATTATATATAATAAAAAATACCAGTGCTGAAAAACTCTAAGTAGACGTTGAAGAGGAAGTCGAATTCGAATTATCGAGTGGTTTATTTTTCCTTGAAGTCGGTTAAAACAAAAAATGTTGTAGCAATCAGGCCAAGTAGTTTAAAGGAAGTCACAAAGCTTTGAGGAGTTTGTACAAGAGCAGGGATTGGGTTCCAATGTGAATCAACAGTCAAGTAGAATTCAAGTACAATTGTAAAAATTAAAAAAATAATGGCTTTATTTATTTATTTAAGAACCTGAAACCCTAGTAAGGTTTTACCTTAAAAAAAAATTGGTGAAATTGTTCGAAGACTTTGTAACCACAATAAAGAAAAATAAATAAAACTTGAAATGGAATTGTCTAAAGGATTTCTCTTAATAAAACCCTTAGTGAAATAAACCCTAACAAAGATTTAGATTTTTAGATTTGTAAAGAAAACCAACATAAACCAATTTTAAAAGAGGGTTTCAAGGGTGGTTTGAAACAATGTTTTTTTGGGGGATTTTGTTTTTTAAAAGAAGGGTTTTTTTGAAACAATTTTTTTTGAAATAAAAAGTGAAGTAGGGTTTATGAAACAGGGAACAAATTTTTGTAAATAGAGTTTCCAAACGGGTTTTGAAGGTGTTTGCAAAATTTGAGGTTGAAAAAATTAACATAAAATGTAATTTTGAATTGTGGAAGTTAAAAACATGAGACTTACTAGTACAACAAGAGTTACATAAGGCATTAGGTAGCAAGAGTAAGAAGCTTGTTACAATGATCGATGATGAATGGGAGGATTTGGATGTTGAATCCCTCAATACAGTTCAATTGTGTCTCACTGATGATGTTTTATTCAACATTAACCAGCACACAAAAAGATAGATCGATGACTTAAAAATCGGCCTCTTTGAGGGGGCAACCTCCTTTACATTACACAAATGAACAATTCTTGGATGATACAAATGACAAGACCTCCTTTCTATATATAGGAGTCTATGGGGTCCCAATACAATCAGAGCCTAAATAACAATAATATTGTAGGGACACAACAATAAAAATAGTGGGCTTCTATGGGGCATAATAATAACAACATGGAGACTATATGGGCACAATAATACAATAAGGGGTTACACTAGTAGTATAGGGACCTAACATGCCCCTCTCCTTCAAAAAGTGTTGTCCTCAACGCTTGAGTAGTTTTGGATGCTTCTGTATAAAATTATCATCCTCACATGTGGAATCCTCAGCGAGTAAGTTTTTCCACTTAATGAGATACTCTAAAATTGATTGATTCGGTAGCACTCAATTTCTTGCTTTTGTGACTGCTTTAAGTTCCAATATTATTTTTCCTTCCTCGTCAAGTTTTGGCAATATTGTTTGAACTGGGATCTTCTCACCTATAACCTTGTTTAAGAATGAAACATGGAAAATTGGGTGCACTTGGGAAGATGCAGGAAACTCCAATTTGAATGCCATAGTATCAATCTTTTGTAACAACTTGTATGGACCATAATACTTTGGTGATAATTTATTATCCTTCTTAGCTTGCTTGAGGGACATTTGTTTGTATGGTTGTAGTCGTAGAAATACCCAGTCACCTACATAAAAACTTCTTTCACTACGATATTGATCTGCCTATTGTTTCATTCTATTCTTCACCAAAGTGGGGTTATCCTTTAAAAGTTGGGGAACTTATTGTTGATGCTCGATGTAATCTTTCACTGCTTGAACATTTTTCTTCTTGATATGTCCTTCTATCTTGAGAGTTTGAGGAGTGGTAATTCCTGCCAATGCATTACAAGATATGGTTAGATTCATTTCTTGATGCTCGATGTGATCTTTCACTTCTTGAACATTTTTCTTCTTGATATGTCCTTCTATATTGAGAGTTTGAGGAGTGGTATTTCGTGCAGCCTAACCTACAGTCAAGTGGTTCGTACAAGTCCCATACCTAGTCAGCCTATGCAATTATCAATAAGATCTCTCTTTCTCCTTGGTCTGTTATGAGTATTATACTGGATTATATGTGGATTATATGGCTATTGTTTTCTTGGTATTTCTATTGTTATTATGTTGTCTATGAACATGTATTATGGTAGTGGCTATGTATGGATATCATCATGTTTTTACTTGTAAATGAATAACCAATGTATATATGGCCTAATGGCTGATACTGCAGCTAATGTGATAAGGAAATAATGCCTCATAGTGAATCTCAGGTAAGTTTGAGACCCTTATGCTCAGCTCTTCCGTTAAGACCTGTAGATTCATATTTGTGATATGTTTGATGAAATGTCTGTCATGGCTAGTAGGGGTCCAGTCTAGTCCTTGTTAATATTTTTGCAAATGTATCTTTGTTTCGCTATGAAATTTCATTTATGAAGGTTTCATTAAGTTCTGGGCAGTGACCTGGGATTTGGGCCTGAAAAAGTGGCACAAATCCCAGAGTCACATGCACAACAATGCGGAAGAAAGTCACCAAACGCTTGTTTACCCTTGTTGTGGGAGTGTCTAGAGCCTCCTAAACGCACCCTGGTCCATATAAAAGGATCTTCCATGTGTTTGATGCATTAAAACTTCAGTTGGTCTTAGGAACTGGTTACTTGAGTGGTTAGGATGGCTCTTGGGATGGCTCTTGGGAGTTTTGTTGCTGATGTGGAAGGTCTATGTGATGTGTTCCATCGGTTCCACTTCCTTAACTGACACATAGGGAGTTGAATCATATCATAGTAACTTCTTGTCACATGTTTACCACGGTTGGCTAGTTACTATGGTAGATGTGGGAAGAGGGTGTTACAGTGTCATTGAGTAAAAACTGAGCACATACATCCAATAGGGTTATTGCAACCCCACGAGATACCAAAGTTTAAATGGAAAGTTGTATCAATCGATTTCATTGTGGGAATACCAATGAACACAAGAAGACATGATTCCATATTTGTAGTGGTAGAACCGTTGACTAAGAGCACCCATTTTATACTAGTTAAGAATACATATAAGGCATCAGAGATAGCTAGAGTTTTCATTGATGATATTGTGAGATTACATTGAGTGCCAAGGAAGATCACATAATATATGGGAGAAATGTTTATAGGAAGGTTTTGGACCAGTTTCCAAGAAGCCTTGGAAACCCATTTAAATTCCAACACTTCTTATCACCCCAAAATAGATGGTCAAACATTAAAGACTAATCAAATACTTGAGGACATGTTATGAATGTATGTGATGGATTAACAAAAAATATGGAAGGAGTTTTTACCATTGGTGAAATTTTATTACAATAAAAAAATATCAAAGTTCCATCAAGATGACACCTTTTGAGTTCTTCTATGGGAGGAGGCCTTGTATAATTCCTGTAATTTGGGATCAACTAGAGGATCAAGTATTAATAGGACTATAAGTAGTACAAGAGATGAAATAAAAAAAATGACTATGATCAAGGAGAGGCTAAAGGAATATCAATATTGAAAAAGTGCTATGTTGATGCTCATTAGACTGATCACAGTTATGAAAGATAGAGTGTTCTTGAGAGGAAGGCCCCAAAAGAGCTCCATAAGGCTTGGGAAGGGAACACAATTGTCTCCAAGGATTGTGGGACCTTTTGAAATCATAGAAAGGAAAGGGTCAGTGGCATATAGGCTTACTTTACCTACATCATTAGAACACATGCATGATGTTTTTCATGTTCCTATATTACATCATTATATTTTAGATCCTTTGCATCTATTTGAATTGGATCATTTGCAGGTATTAGATGAGGGCATGACGATGGACGAACCGGTTCACATACTAGACTAGCGACCTCTGCATCTTAGACGATGATTGATGGGCCAAGTTAAGGTCCAGTGGGACAATTATAGTCCCAATTTAACCACTTGGAGGACGTTGAGGAGATGTGTCACTGTCTTCCTTTACTATTCTAAAGAGTTCAGGAGGAAGTCTATTATCAAGAGGGGGTTTATGTGGTGTTGTGTTCTTGTTGATATTACATTATCCTTGATATAGCCTAAAGTGTTATAAATTATTCTTTGAGGACCTCAGGTCGAGGATGTGGTCATTTGACTTTTACTATTAGTGGATGTTATAATAATCGTGATATGCCAGTTTGATGTTACGCTGATAATGGATGTGATGGACCTATTTGATGACTATGTCTAATCATGTGATGGATTCATTATGTTTCCTTGTTTATTATAAGTTAAGTCAATATATAATATAATAATATTATAAGTTAACTTTTGGATGAGATATATTGCCAATGCCAATATCCACCTTATAAAGGAGTAAAGAGTGAGTGGCGGCGATAAAAAATGTTTGTGTCACATGTATACATAATCACTAAGCAACACAACCTTTCAGAGTGAAAATGTGTTTATGTGACTATAACTAGTGGATTATTACATTATGAGTCATTGGATATTAAAATAAAATTAGAAAGATTGAAATCACACCAAATACATTAGTGGGCTAGGAAAATATGACATAAAACATCCTCCATTGGGTTAAAATACCATTTATAGGGCTTTACATCAACCAACATTTCAACTTATCCCATGTGCCTATGCACATTACACGTCCAATATTGGTATTCAAACCTTATAAAAAATGACAATAACATGGAAGCCTCCCAGTTGGCACCCAAAACTTGCGACATTTTTTATCCAATAGTCGTTGATAAATCTGACACTAATGGCGCCCACTTTAGCACCAACTATTCAACCAAATTGAAAAAATTAAAGAAAATCCCACCATTCTATAATTTGCGCCCACAATGGATAAACCTATTATGTATCCCAACTATTCAACCAAAACATTTTAATACATTTACCATATCTCCACTCTCATACTTTCCAATTACAAATCAAGGGAGCTTTGAAGTTTTGCGCGGAGTTCGAGCAGACCACGATTAGAGCAGATCACAGTTGGAGCAATGCATTGAGTCTTGATTGGATCTATGTTGATGGTGGGCAGAGATATTGACAAAACTCTCCTCCCTTATAGTGGATTTCAATAAAATAATATATATATATATATATATATATATATATATTATATATATAATATATATATATATATAATATATATATATAATATAATAAAAAATAAATAAAAAAAAAATAAAAAATTGAATTGTGGGTGTGATTCGAATTCTAACAGTCATGAAATCAATTTGTGCATCTCATTCACCCCCTACTAAAGACAAAAATCAAACCCCTATCCATCCATTTTGCACTACTGATGCTTAAAACAATTAGAGGGAATGAAGCAATGTTGGGTATGGAGCTTGATTATCTTCTTTATTTAGAGGTATCACCGCATTGGACCCTTGCATAATACGGGTTAACACTTTATTTATTAACTATGGCCCGTTTATATCTAATTGTGGTACCTTTTCTATAATTCGGGTCAACCACTTACAATTATTATTAATGCAGATAACTTCTTACGCACTTTATTGACTCAATTAACTAACTATGACTCTGACTAGGCCCCTTGGGCTTATTAAATAAATAAAGGGGTTAGGGTTGGACCCTAACATGCCCGTCCCCATAAAAAACAACCTTGTCCTCAAGGCTAAAGCTACATAAATTGTTGAAGAATAGTGGTTGGTTCTCATGTCGCATCTTCTGGAGAAGTGTATTTCCACTTGATGATGACTTCCTTGATCATGTGGTCACGAAGATGTCTTTCGTGAGTATCACGGACTTGTTCAGGTCAAAGCCAAAGTGATCCTTCCTTATCCAATTTTGGAAGACTTGTTTGAACCCTGCAATTATTCCCCACAACTTTCTTGAGGCAAGATACATGGAAGACTCGGTAGATTTTTGTAGTTGGCAGGGCCAGTTTGTAAGCGAATTCTCTTATACGTTAAAGTACCTGATAAGGCCCATAGAATCATGGTGCTTATTTCTAGCAACCCTTTTCTTTGATAGAGGTCTTCTTATAAGGTTGGAGTCACAAGAACACCTGGTCACCTACTTGAAATGACCGCTTAGAATTACATTGGTCGACATGTTGCTTCATTATATTATGATCTTGATGTAGATTATCTTTGAGATTAGTGATCATGGTTACACTGTTTTATAGGAGATGATCAACTTCCTATACTTTGGAAGATCCAAGGATATAAGAAGCTGGTGAAGGTGGTAGCTGTTCATACACTGCCTCATATGGTGTCGACTTGGTGGACTCATGATAGTTAGTATTATACCACCATTCAACTAAAGAAAACCATTGTACCTATTGATGCTGCTTGTCGGAAGTGAAGCATCATAGATAGGTCTCTAGACATTTGTTCACTGCTTTTGTTTGACTATCAGTTTGGGGATGATAAGTTTTACTCAGTTTGTGTTTCGTGCCTTGTAGCTTGAAAATTTCCTACCAAAATTTTCTTGTGAAAGTGGGGTCTCGATCAAACACAATGGAAGTCAGTGTTACACAACAATTTTTCACCGTCCCTACTACCCCTATCCTGCATCTTGGAGGACTCATTCAGGGACCTATGAGGAGTGACATGGCCTACAAACACTTGAATTGCATTCCGCTGAACATGAGCTTTGTTTGCCCTGAAGGAATATCCTACTAAAAAACCCTAAAAATAGCTCTTTTTCCATTGGCGCGGTCCCATAGTTCAGCCCTCGCGCCAAGGGGGAAAATCCCCCAAAGAGGGCGTGCCAGTTGGCACTTTGTCATAGAGTCGCACCCGCGCCAACCATAATCAGAGGTGTTTTTTAACAAATAAATGGTCGAAGTTTCGTCCTAACAAATTCCTGGACTTCTATCTATCTTGAGTTGGGTGGTTCGGCTACGGATTTCCATAGAGAGGAAGTGGTTTGCCACCTCTCATAGAAGCTTCCTTGATGATATGGCCAATCCCATGATTATTGGTTATGATCCCAACTCCCCTTCCTCCATCTATAAAAGCTTGCCCATTTTCCTTTGCAGGCTAGTTCCAGAGATTTAGAATTCCAAAATTCCCAAAAGCTTCACGCTGCAAGAGCCTTCTTGATTCCCTTAAGGCCAAATCCAAGCAAGGAGATTATTGTCCAACATCCAAAGAGAGACGCTTGTCCTTATTCTCGACAAGCTTTACGAGACATGTGCTGCTGACTACTCACCAAAGGAGAATCCAGCGTTAGAACTTTGGTTGTATTCCCCTTTGATTAATTATTAATGAACGACTATTGGTTATGGTTCCACTCTTGTTATTATTTATGATGATGATTAGTTATGTCTTTTCTGACTGACATATAGTTGCATATACCAGATTTTGTGCTTGTGTTTGTGTTGTTTCTTGTATGTGTAAGTGTCCATTCATGGAGATCGTGAGGATTGTGATCTGCTAGAGCAGAGGAACGAGAGAACCACCTCTCCTACAAACACTAGCGTTGGAATCCAGGTAGGCCTTCATCGTTGGTATGTTAATTTGCAATTAGGAACTTGCGCTATAACGTTTGATGATTGTTGCTAGACCCAGTCTGGGCTAGTAGGGATCGCCTCTGTTCGCAGAGGGGATTTACCTCACCAACAATTTGGCGACTCCGTTGGGGAGCTTGTCTTGCCTTTTTGGTTTTTTCTTGATTTTTTTCTCGCTTGGTCAGCGTTTTGGGCTGGGTTCTTTCGCTGTTTTTTGCTTCTTGGTTTACCTGGTTATCGTTGGCCTAGTTTTGGATTGATTATTTTTCATTTTGGCACAACAAACTTGACTGGCGCAGTTTTTTGCGTAACAGTCGCGCCAATTGGCGCTAGTTGTCAATATATCACTCGCGCCAATCCTTAAAAGGCGCTAGTTTCAGCCTAACAGTCGCGCCAGGCCTGGGAACTACTAAAATTTGCTTGATTTTAAGCCTTCTGAGCTTGGTCTTTGTTTTTGATACATTTTCTTGACTGCTTGAGTGTGTTGGAGTCTTGTTTGACTAGTTTTAACCTTCATCCTTTGGTTGTTTTCCATTTTCTATCGATTCCACGTTTTTAGCCCTAGGGCATCCAGTGGCTTTGTGTGTCGAGCCTTCCTTAGGAGTTTTTGGTCTTTTATTGGTCCTATCGACTTTCTGATTGCTCCCTTGCACTCGTTTAGTGGTTGTTAATCATTTTATTGTGTTGTTTGAGTGACTTACCTCTTTTTTCACTTGAATTCCGCTTTGTTTCGCTTTGGGCCTAGATTACACAGCTCATTTGTATCTTTGGGATTTTTCTTGGTTTTGAAGGACTGCTTTGTCAATTTACGGATCTAATTGTGCTTGCATTGAGCGAAATTTGCTTGTTTTTGCTCTCTTATTATCATTTCTCAATTAGTGCATCTTGCCCTTAACATTAAAAAGAAATCTCTTTTGCTTTTCATTAGTTAATGTGAATTAGAGCTTTTTGTTGTTATTAGTGATTAGTGACTTTGAAGAAAAGCTTTTTTATTTCCATTAGCTGCATTAGAGATATCGGTGGTTGTTGTATGATCATTTTGTTTGTGTGAAAGCTCTCAACTCTCTTATAGTTAGCGTTCATCGAATATAATGATATACTGTGGCATATAGATTGCATTTAGGAAATTTTGAGATACTACATTCACTAGGGCCTGAAAACTGAAACGTAATTAAAGATAAACGTTGAAATCTACTCAATTTACACTAAGGGAACATTGGAATTTAATGGAACATATTTAGAAGTCTAGGCTAGAGACGTGCTCCGACGTCATTAAACCTAGTCACTTTTGTTTCCACTCAAGGTTGGGTGATTCCTCCTTCTGTGACTCAATAGTGGTCTAGTACAGAATTGTGCTCCCATGTACCATCGAGTATATGGGGAGACACCACTAGGTTATCATCCTTTATCCATATGAAGCCAAGTCTGTCGCCCTATACCCATGATACACTGAACACAACATTCGGGGAGATTTCCTGCACGTACGGACCTCTCCCCTTCTTCGCCTATTTCTACGTCCTCATCTTCTACTTCGCCTGGTGAAAGTCTAGATTCAAGTAACCAGGTGGCTAAGAAGAAGAAGAAGAAGAAGGCGAAGAAGAATAAGTCTCATAAGCGAGAGGCTAAAAGTACAGCGACTGCTCTGAGTACAGCTCAGGTCGGAACTCCTTTTGCTCCTCCGCGGAAGGTTAAGTTTCCTTGTAAATTGTGCAAGGGAGACCATCTTCTTTGTGATTGTCCTGGCATTCCTAGGATCTTAGAAGTATGGTCTCATGATCCGGCTCATCCCTCATCGTCCTCTAAAGCTCAGAGTGATGCTACCCTATCAACTGGCAACGGTAAGAAGAAAGGTAAGATTCGATTCCCCTGTAGGCTATGTGAAGGCAACCATCCCCTTCACCTTTGTTCGCTCATGGATAAAGCTTCCACTGTTTTGGAAAGTCTTATAGCTTCTTCACCCCAACTCCCTATCGGTTAACAGAGGCTCTCTTCAGACCCTCTCCCTGTCGACAACGAGATTGACTTAGATTCTTCTCTTGTCCATCCTCCTCTTCCTGAACCTGGCTATGCTAAGCTTGTTCCAGACCAACCATTGGTCGGAAAGAGTGTCGACTCGGGTTCACCACCCGTCGATCACTCTATTTCGTAAGAGCATCGTGCTCATGTTCTTCTTGTCTCATCAGATTCTCTTGAGTCCGAAAATGACCCTCCTAATCCAACTGATCTAGAGAGTCCTTCTTCGGTTCCTTTAGAGCAGGGGGCAATCATACAATTCCCCCACCAAGTAGTTCAGTCGTTTCCTTCGACTGGAGTCATTTGACCACTTTCCACCTTCCATCCCATATGCCTTTCCAGATTATAGTACATGCCTATGATAAGGCAGTACCTGGCACTGTTTTGGATGAGGGTGCATCTGTCAGTCTTATGCCTTTCACTACTTGGCAAGCTTTGGGCTCCCCACAGCTTGTGCCGGTTGCACAGAATCTGTTGGTGTTATGGAGGAACCAGTCAACCATTAGGGATCCTTTCGAAGTTCCCTATTACTTTGGGAGGCAAAACCATCTATATAGACGTATTGGTTACCCAAGGTGCTTTAGATTTCAGTCTTCTCCTTGGCCATGAGTGTGTTTATGCCATGGGAGCCCTTGTCTCTTCACTTTTCCGTGTGGTTTGCTTTCCACACGACGGAAGAATCGTGACTATAGATCAATTATCATTCTTTAGTCCCCCGGTGCCTCCTCCGCAATTGTCATCCCCCTGGTTTTTATCCACCGGTTGTATCTGCCCCACCGCAGGTCAACTACGTGGTTATTTATTCCGTGCCTGTATCCAGTGATGATGCCGTCGTGCATAGTGTCCTGGGGCATTGGGTCCTGACTTCCAAGATGTTATCCTTCCACCGGGAGTGGCACTCTTGGAAGCAACGACTTCCTGTTCATTATGATGAAGTTCGTTCGGAGCATAGTTCACTTTCATATGTCAAGCTCCTTAAAAAATGAAACTGGGTCTGGTCGAGCATAGTTCCTGATCTTGTGTCAAGCTCGTTACAAAATGAAACAAGGGTTATGAGGATAGTTCTTTTACTGTGTCAACCTCATTAAAAAATGAAACAACTCCCTTTCCAAATCGAGTCCTTTGATTAAGATCTCGTAAAATACAAGTCGAGTCTTTCCAAGATCTCGAAAGTGAACCTTCATTCCATCCACTTTGTTGAATGCAATGAAGCTTGGGGGGCATGTACCTTGTTTTGCGTCATTATGCTGGGGGCATGCGAACTTATAACAAGCATAGTTTTTCGTTTCAAGCTTGTGTAAACATGAAACTGAATCCAAGCAGAGTTCTCCATGGTTCAAGCTTGTGTAAAAATGAACCCATACCTGATGTACATCTCGTGATTGCCATTTTTATCCGCTCAATTATGCTAGATGAGCCTTGGTTGTTTCATTCCCATTGCCACCATCTCTTTGGCCGATCATATGCTTTCACTTGGTTGTTTTTTCCTTTCCTGAGGAACCGCAACAATGAGTGGTTTTATTAGCCAACCTCTTGACCATTACATGTTTTGAGCAGTTCCACCATTTCCAGAACCAGTCGCTACCCTTTATACCACTCGTTCCTCTAGGATGAGTCACCTTTAAGCTCTTTTCTGACTCGTAAAATATGAAAATATTATCGAGTATTTTTTTTTTCCATTTTTGACCCGTTAAAGAGAATAAAAATGGAGGTCTTCTTTCAGCTCTTTTTTGACCGTTTAAAGACGAAAAGATTTCCGAGTTATTCCTCTTGACTCGTTAAACGTAAATAAGAGGTGGTCCGTTTAAGCTCTTTTCTAATCGTGTAAAGACGAAAAGATCATCGGGCCCTTGCCGTTTCAGGCTCGTTAACGGTTACGAAACGACGTGATTTCGGTTGCTTTTTTACTTTTTCAGGTCGAAGTCACTAATCATGAAAAGTACTTCTCGATCGTAATGGTCGGGCAATTCTTTCGAGCATAATTTTATACTTTTTCGGGCTCAAGAGACACAATTTTACGAAAAAGGACACCCCTGGAGTTTACTTTTCTGTTGTCTTTTCAAACTCTCTAAACATGAAAAGACGTCGAGTTCTTCCTTTGTCAGACTCGTTAAAACTTGATGACACTGGATTCCGTCGAAATGACGTTTTACAAGCATATGCTATCCCCGTCAAGCTTGTTAATAATAATAATTGGGGTACTCGCCAGAAATGGTGGGGAAAATGGAACCAGAATCATTGTCGTGTCGGCAGTATGTCGCTCTTGAACATGGCACTTGTCTGCATTTGTGTCTGAGTGGGGACATCTCATCTCATTTTTCACTTGCCTCCGTGGATTTGGGTGATCCTGTTTGACCTCTCATCTGCTCTTTTCCTTGTCACCATGACCTCTGATCGATTGATGTCAAATACTGCCAAGTCCACTATTGTGCCACCGATATGTTCAAGGGAAGTTGACCTCTGCAAAATATCAACCTCCCTCTGATAACTCATATAATCCTGATTCACAAAAACATTATCTTCCTCTGTCTCGCGTCGATGATGTGGGAAACACTATGGCCCACCTTCGGTCAAGGTCACTTCCTGTCGACTTCAGCTCATTATCCAGGAAGATGATCTAGAGACTCCCTTCTGGTGCCTTGGAGCCTGCATGCCTCAATGGTAGGTTCTTCGCATTTGACGCAAGGTTTTCATCATTGGCCTCCGATCGAATGATTCTACGGGTGTTCGATGCCGGCTCACTGATTCACACGCCGTAGACTGTACCTGTAGTACCTTGAGGGCCATTGTCATTATTGGTGGTACCTCTTGTGTCTGTTAACAACTTTCACCATTGGCTAGTAATTAGACGATGTTCCTGCATGTTCGACTTCGACTCCTATATTCGCATGCTTGAACTTGTACTTTGTTCAGATCGAGATGGAGCGCAAGACCCTGGATTTCGTCTATTGAGATCCAGGCTGTGATTTTGTGGATTATTATGATTGTTACATGACTCATTC
This sequence comes from Pinus taeda, assembly GCA_000404065.3. Lineage (NCBI taxonomy): Eukaryota > Viridiplantae > Streptophyta > Pinopsida > Pinales > Pinaceae > Pinus > Pinus taeda. Next base: position 100,693 of record APFE030624827.1, on the reverse strand, counting down.
ACTGGATGGCTGCGCCCATACCTTGGATCTGGATTATTATGTACTCTGCTATGGATGGCTACGCCCATACCACCTATATCATGTATTTGAGATATCAGTTGTACTTCTCCACGCAGGTTTTCTGGCGGCAGTGTTTTCGGTTGGACATGTTCTCGTAAAGCATTTCACCCCTCTCTCTCTCTCAGGCCTCATGCTTTAGGGGGCATCTGTTACACAGCAATTTGTCACCGTCTCTGCTACCCCTCTCCCTCATCTTGGAGGACTCATTTAGGGACCTATGAGGAGTGACATGGCCTACAAACACTTGCATTGCATTCCCCTGAACATGAGCTTTGTTTGCCCTGAAGACATCTCCTGCTAAAAAACCCTAAAAATAGCTCTTTTTCCATTGGCACGGTCCCATAGTTCAGCTCTTACGCCAAGGGGGCAAATCCCCCAAAGAGGGCGTGCCAGTTGGCGCTCTGTCATAGAGTCGCACCCGCGCCAACCATAATTAGAGGGGTTTTTTAACAAATAAAAGGCGGAAGTTTCGTCCTAACAAATTCCTGGACTGCTATCTATCTTGAGTTGGGTGGTTCGGCTACGGATTTCCATAGAGAGGAAGTGGTTTGCCACCTCTCATGGAAGCTTCCTTGATGATATGGCCAATCCCATGATTATTGGATATGATCCCAAATCCCCTTCCTCCATCTATAAAAGCTTGCCCATTTTCCTTTGCAAGCTAGTTCCAGAGATTCAGAATTCCAAAATTCCCAAAAGCTTCATGCTGCAAGAGCCTTCTTGATTCCCTTAAGGCCAAATCCAAGCAAGGAGATTATTGTTCATGATCCAAAGAGAGAGGCTTGTCCTTATTCCCGACAGGCTTTGCGAGACATGTGCTGCTGACTACCCGCCAAAGGAGAATCCAGCGTTAGAACTTTGGTTGTATTCCCCTTTGACTAATTATTAATGAACGACTATTGGTTATGGTTCCACTCTTGTTATTATTTATGATAATGATGAGTTATGTCTTTTCTGACTGACATATAGTTGCATATACCAGATTTTATGCTTGTGTTTGTGCTGTTTCTTGTATGTGCAGGTGTCCATTCATGGAGATCGTGAGGATTGTGATCTACCGGAGCAGAGGAACGAGAGCACCACCTCTCCTACAAACACTAGCGTTGGAATCCGGGTAGGCCTTCATCGTTGGTCTGTTAATTTGCAATTAGGAACTTGTGCTATAGTGTTTGATGATTGTTGCTAGACCCGATCTGGGCGATCTGGGCTAGTAGGGATTGCCTCTGTCCGCAGAAGGGATTTACCTCACCAACAGTCGACATGCCATGCAGTTTGAAGATTTGGTCCATGAAAACTTGAGCCAACAATATTGGGGTAAATGGGTGTGGTAGAGCGAAAAAATGAGTATATTTGGAAAGTTTGTGAACAACCACCATGATGACTGATTTGTTGCCTAACTTTGGGAGACCTGTAATGAAATCCATGGCGTCATTTTTCCAGATGGAACTAGGGAGTGGCAATGGTTGTAAGTTTCCCGATAGCTTAATATTTTCCCCTTTGTTGCACTGGCATACATCGAATTCCATTACAGAAGTAAGAATGTCATTCTTCATGCCAATCCAAAAGAAAGAGTGATGTACTCATGCATAAGTATTATAAAATCCTAAATGTCTTATGACAAGAGAGGAGTAAAAATCTTCTAAGATGGGGGTTTTGAGGGTGGAGGTCGAGGATAGCACCACCAGATCCTTGTAGCGAAGAACCTCATCCTTCCAAGAGTAGTCTTATGAGAAATTAGGATATGATATTAAGCTATTAATGAGCTAAGATAAATAAGGGTGGGAGAACCATTCATGACAGATTCTTCAATCCAATCTAGTATGGGTAGAGAGACGGATAAAAGGGTGCCCTCATCCTCAAACTGGCGTGATAAGGCATCGATCACTACATTATCACGCCCCTTATTGTAAATTATCTCATAATCATATCCCAACATATTTGCGAGCCATTTATTTTGTTGTGGTGATAATAGATGTTGCTCGAGGAAATCTTTTAGGCTATGATGGTCAATGTGGATTTGGAAATGATGCCCCAATAAGTATGGTTTCCATGTGTCTACTGCATGTAAGATGGCCATCATTTATTTCTATTATTTAGATTGACCTAGATGCTTGCTGCTAAGTTGTTGACTCGTGAAAGCCAACGGTCTACCTTCCTGCGTTAATACTATGCCAATCCCCATACCTGAAGCATCACATTCAATGAAAAAAGTTTTTGTAAAGTCTAGTAGGGCCAATACTGGAGTGGAGCAAATGGCCAGTTTGAGAACCAAAAAGGCCTGTTGAGGTGCGTTAGTCCAAAGAAATGATTTTTCTTTGAGAACATTAGTGAGGGGTCAAGAAATGTGTCCATAATGGGAAAAATTTACAATAGTATCTCGTGAGACCCAAGAATCCCCTTAAACTCTTTAAGGTTTTTGGTTGGGGATGCTCTTGCATTGCCTGAATCTTTTTCAAATCAACCATCACTTCTTCATGACCCACAATGTGTCCTAAATAATCTACTTCTTCCATGCAAAAGGAACACTTAGATAATTTGAAAAACAATTTATGATCTTGGAGAAGTTGCAATACCTGGTCAACATGCTGAATGTGAGTGTCCCATGTTATGTTGTAGATGAGAATGTCATTAAAAATAACTAGGAATTTTTTTTGACATATAGTTTCAGAAGGCCGTTCATGAGGCTCTAAAAAGTGGATGGGTCATTATTACAAATACTAAATGACATGACCAAAAAATCATAATTGCCTTTATGAGTTCGGAAGGTTGTCTTGGGAATTTCAACTTCCTTCATCCGCATTTGGTGATAGCCTGAGCAAAGGTCCTACGTGCTAAAAAATTTGGCACCATGGAGTTCAGCAAGCAGATAATCAATTACTGGCATAGGAAATTTGTCCTTGACAGTGAGCTTGTTAAGGGCCTTAAAGTCTGGCAACATGCGCCATTCACCATATTTCTTTAAAACCATGGCCACCCGAGATGAATAAGGGATGGAATTGGGACAAATAACACCGAATTTGAGGAGTTCCTTGATGATTTTTTCAATTACATTATTTTGGAAAAAAGGATATCGATAGGGTTGGCGGTTGGGTACCAGGGACAAAAGGATGCTAAGATCGTGTTCACCCCTAGAGTGTGGGAGCTCCTTAGGTTTGTCGAAGACCCGCTAGTGGCGATCTAATACCTATCGCATATCGGGATGAATGGGAGGAGGAGTGGATTCAATGGCATGAATGGCATTAAATTGTGCTACTATCTCATGATGGCCCTTTTTTAAAAGCTTCTCCATTCGATGTGAGCTGATGATAGTAGGAACACCTGCCTGGAGTCCCTGTAGTGTATGAGTATGACCGTTTCGCTTAAAGCTCATATATAACTAATGGAACTCCATTGTCATATGATATGACGTGTGGAGCCATTCAGCACCAAGGACAATGTCACAACCACCCATTTCAATGGCAAACATGTGAGTTTTGATGTGATAAACCCCCATTTGAAGCTTAATATTTTCACAACGGACTTCACATTTCATGGTCCCCCAATCAACGATAAGGACTTTGAAATTAGTAACTCCCTAACAAAACAATCAATTGCTTTTGTTACTCTCTTATGGACAAAGTTATGTGTGTGCCACTACCAATCAACACTACTACTAGATGATGTTTAATAAAACTTCAGATTTTGAGATTCTGGGAGAAGAAATGCCGGCCAAGGCATGGAGTGAGGTAATTGGCTCATCTAGCGTAATTGGAGTATCAGTGTATGGGGATGTTATGGGTTCACACTCTTCCTCCTTAGTCACTTCAGCAAATGGAGCTTCATAAGTGGAGTTGTTTTCAGTAGCATCAATTTGAAAGAATTTTGGTTCCTTGCACTTATGTCCCATAGAATATTTGTCGTTGTAATAGTAGCAGTCCTTGTTTCCTTCTTTCAGCCATTTCTGTCAGTGACACTTTTTTAACCTTAAGTGTTTGGGTGGGGCTTGTAGTCGAGGTGGGATGTGCCAATGCAACGAAATTTGAATGAATGGATTAGGCACTTAAAGCGACTTCTACCTCTAAGGCCTTATTGCATGCTTCCAACCAAGTAGTTTGGTGATGCATTCTGACATGGGCTTGGATGGCTTTAATCCACCGATGAAACATTCCAAGTAAAATGCATCTCCTGGTTCTTTAGTGTGGATGGCCAATCATTTAAAGGTTGCAATGCAATCTCGCACTGTACCCATTTTCCTGAGCTTAGTGAGACAACCCAAAAGGTGAAATTCCCAATCAAAGTAGTCACAAATGGCTTTTGAGAACATGTTCCAAGTTGGACACCTTGGATAGAATTTTTGATGCCACTGCCACCACTATCATCTCTTTTTGTCAAAGTAAAGAGCTCCCACATGTATTTTAGTGTCATCTTCCCAAATATTGTTAAGGCAGAAATATTGTTCCATTTGTACAACCCATATTTCCAGGTTAGAGCCATCAAATTTGTACATGTCTAGCTTGGGTGTCTAGTGGCTCGAATATTGGTGACCTCCATGGAAATGAATGTAATGGATGGATTCTCCTTCGACATCTGAATCAACACTCTTTTCTTCCCTTATGGGTTCGCAATAAATTTGTAGGGCAACCAATGCTTCTATGATTTTGTTAATGCATGTCTAGAAGTCATTAATTTTTTTCTCGAGGGCTTCAACTGTCTCTAGTCCCTTCTCTGTAGCCATAACTTCAAACCTGGTACTGTACATACACTATCATCAGTCAAATTTTGAGCTTACTTAAGAGTAGTATGGTTGGAAAGAGGGCAAGCTCAGGAGTTTAGTGATGCGGTTCACTTGAAGCCACATTGGGAAAAATTTGGGATCACATGAAAATTGGGGGCTTACAGGTGAATGGTACCAATGGGATCAAATCTTCGTCTTGAATATTATGGGTTAGGTCTCTTGAAAGCATCTCATGATGGACCCAGAATTTAATTTTATTTTTTACTCCCAGCTAATCAATATTACGGTGGCCAAAATCCAGAATGCTTGACGCTGCCAAATATCCTGCGAAAATCAGGCCTATACTATAGTAACCAAAACCCTAGAGTCTTGGCACTGAAAAATGTGTTGCGAGATTATGATCTCGACTATGGTGGCCAAAACCCTCACAATGCAAAGTCTGATATGTTGTGAAAACCCCAATCGCTGAATATGATTTGTACTGCGGCGACGTAACCCAAAGTACTAGGTATGAACTGTATAGCGGTGACCAAACCCCAACTGCTAAATCTGATCTAGACGAAAAGGTAGGGGGAAATATTCAGATAGTTGAGGGACCCATGGTCACAAACGAGTGTTAGGTGCTATAGATCATGATATACACAAGGGTTCAACAATAATACTCAGCCCATTCTTTCAGAGTGTTAACTAAGGAGGATAAATCATACCCTTAGCCATACTACCCAACTACCCTATTGTACGTGCGAGTAATCTCCCCTAGTGCTATTCTCAATGTACTATAGTAGCAATACGACCGAAAAATTATCTAAGGTTAAGTTTCAGGTTACCTTAAGGGGCTTCCGATATACCCAAGGGTACGGGGAAGTGCAATTTGTGCATGATTTTGTCTAATGCGCTACTACTCGAAGGGGTACCCACAGGGGTTACAAGGGAGTCCAACAAGTCTAACCACCTCTTGGAGTTCTTGTGTGCATGCCTCCCCAAATCCGTAGGTTTATGCGCTTAGCAACAAATATCGTTGTTTAAAGACATTGGAACATGTCTCTATCCTTACAATGATTCTGCGAAAATTGGAGGTACAACTGGAACTGGAAAGTTCTTTGATACCACTTGGTATGCACTTGACTTGCGAGAATAACCAAATGCTAGAAATATGAAACTATATTTCTAGAAACACAAAAATATCACATGAATTGAGACAAGCTACAAATATATTTTATTATTCAGAAGCAGACTACAATGTTCACTTGCCTCTTTGGGGGGGAAACCTCCAACAAAGCAGATCTCAATTACAATAAGACTCCATGATTCTTCCCTTGCTATCTAAGACTATTTATAGCTTTATGACATCCAAAACCCTTGCTACTAGTGGTCCCTTACATAATACAGGTTAACCACTTGATTTATTAACTATGGTGTGTTTATAACTAATTGTGGTCCATTTTCTATAATGTGGGTCAACCACTTACAATTATTATTAATGCAGATAATCACTTATGAGATTTATTGACTCAACTAACTAACTATGACTCTAACTAGGCGCCTTGGGCTTATTACATAAATAAATGGGTTAGGGTTGGACCCTAACATTGGTCAACAAAACAAGTAAAAATACAAATGTCCCAAAACTACAAGAGATTCTCTTGCAACGAAAACGAAAAAAAAAAAATAAAAAAATAAAAATAAAAAATCCTCCCAAGCTAAGGACAAAATTAAGGCCAGTTGATGTAAGCGTGAAAGTATGAAAAGAGCTCGTGAAAGCATATGATAGAGAATATCCATGGATCAAGTCCAGCGAGGAGTGCACACACGTATTTAAATTTGGTCATAAGATTATTTCAAATTCATTAAATGATTTTTATATTTTACTGGTGCATAATTAAATTTAATTAGTATATGTTTTAGGGAAAAGTCTCAAAGGCCAGGTTTGCCAAATATCGTGCCACATCCCAGTGGCCAAACAAATTTAGAATCCTTAATATGTAAATTTGTAAGTATATTTAATAAATGAAATTATATATTTTTTAATTTTCTACAAAAAATTAAATGATTGGATATTAATTACTTTAACTAGTCCATCTGCCATGTAATGATAGGAGCAACAATCCATCACAATTGCATTTCGATATGATACAAGAAAAAAATTGGTCCGATTTTGTTATCTGGGTGGATTTTAAGGTATCATTAGTTGAATTTGAATAACTTAGTTGGATATTGTAGTTAATATGTCAATTTGCATTTCTTGTGTTCATTTTTTTATTTATGTGTAGCTTGAGTTCTTTTGTTCTCCCATCAGTCATAACACCCTTATAAATCATCAACCTTTTACTATGGTCAAGTCTTTAGAAATCGATATCCAATCATGGCTTTATTAAGTCCTTTGCCAAAAACCCTAGGCCAAAGGAGAGATGAAAGACCATGTAATACATAGCTCGTAGACAACAAACCATATTACATGGGATTGATTATGGATGCTTGGTTTGAGAGCACATTACATGGGATTAATTATGGATCCAAGATACATGTGTTGAGGAGCATGCGATAATTATCTTAGAAAACAATAAGCCTTGTGATGAAGAGAACTTGACACTTGCAACCCATACTTAGAGAGTACACGACCTGAGGATTGATCTCTTGACGTGTATACCTTAGAGAGAGAGTACTTCACTTTGATTCCTTACTTTGTACATTAAATTAAATTTCTTGTGAAATTAGTCCACTTTACCAATGTTGGCCTACCTCACCCACTCTTTATAGAGGGAAGAGAATGTCTTTGTCTACACTATACTCATTATTCCATCTATATAATTGTCATGGAGAGTTCTTAGTGCTTGTGTGATGAAATAGAGGAAGACCTAGAGTTTGTGATGTAAACCCTAGAGAAGAAATGGAGATGAATTTTAACGCTAGGGATGATCCTGAATCTTAGCACTTATCATAGCAATTATTTGCCATATGGTAGGATGAAGGGTGTATTGAGGTCTAAAACATGTCTTGCAGTGATATATAATGAATGAGTGATATATATAATGAATGAATTAAGAAAATATGTAGGGACATGGCTATTAGAATAGGAAAATTTATGATGTAGGTCTGTGTTGGAGCCTGTTTGAACTTTAAATGCCTGGTTTGAAAGAAAGGACTTGAAACTCTATAGGATACTCCCCTTTCTAGTGCTTTGGGGAGTATGGTCAGCACACAACTTGGTGAAAGTTTTCAAAACATAATTATTCCTACATTATAGACTACAACACAAGTTTACTCACTATTCCAACTCTATCGGACCCTTATTAATCCTAAAACAATCAAACAAGTGGGGTAGGTGATCATAGACCTTTAGATGCAACGTGAACTAGTTTTTGCAAAAAGTAATGAATAAATTCAACTTACCTACTTATTTGTCATTATAGCCTTTAAAATTGATGTTGTAATATGGAGAAAAGAACATACATAAATTTTAGGTTTAAAGCATAGGGCTAAACATAATCTTGTGCATTAGATCTACAACAGAAAGCGTGAAATTAAAGAAAATAAGATACAGAGGCTGCATAGCACTTCATTACGGTTTCTTAGCTAAAAGTCACAAGTATCTCAACTATTTGTATAACATTGATAAATCTGTTAATGAAAGAAACCAACAACTTCATTGCACAGGTCTCAGAAGAAGAATAACGCAAATGCAAAGTTACTAAGAAAATAACGCAGACTATAAACATCAAATACCAGGAATTATTTGAAACTTCTCCATTAACTTCCCAAAAGAGTTTGAGGACGTTACACAACAAGATTCAATAAAACTACTATCTAGAGCCCCATAATTTATTCAACCACTTTAACCAATTTCTCCCACTCTTCATCTACTTGGTATCCAATATCAAACATTTTCCTATATTATTCATATACCTCAGTGTACTTTTGAAATAAAGGTTTTACAATAAATAAATGCTTGAATTCATAGAAAAAGAAAAGATCACAAGACAATATCTAAAGTAGTTTTCGATCATTGATTTCTCCCTTAATTCCAACAAATTTTGTCCTATTGAGCACTTCTATGTTTAATAGTCTTTGATATTGTTCCTTAGTTACCATTTGACCTTGTTCATTCTTGAAGGATGGAATACCCCTCTGCTGCAAAATAGAAAATTTCCGGTAAAATCTATTAATTTTCAATTGTAAATTTTCATGTCTCTTTTGTCTTTATCATGAGGGTTTTCTTCATTATTATTTTTCTAGTCTGAATGACTGATTCTATTCTATCTTAAATTCTCAATCCTTCAAGGTCTTCTCTAGACTTTGTGTTTAGCACTTTAATGATTTCACTGACCTTCATAGGTTTGTTTCCCATTTCTATTTTTATGTCATCAATTTCTTCCTTTTCCCCTTCTAATAACTCATATTCTACAATAATCTCAAAACAAGACCAAATATCATACATAGAAGACATAATCTCGATCCATATTTGATCTTTGGCCTATGACAAACATGGAACATTGTTAGAATCACTTAAATAATGCTCAAGTGGTTTTTGTAAAGCACCAATATTTTGCATCTCAACCATTAGAGCATTGGATGATTTTATTTTATTATCTTCTTCTCTCTCCAAATTTTGCTTCAATTTGTCAATTTATTCATTCTTCATACTGAGAGAAGATATTTCCTATGTTAGATTATCTGTAGTGTCTCCCACTGAACTTACTTCTACTTTTGCAATGATTGTGCTGCCAACTTCTTCTTTTTCCTTTATTAGTTTCTCCATTTATGTTTCCATTTTATGTATTTGTGTGTTATGTTCAATTATAATAGACAATATAGAGTCCTTTTATTTTTCAAGTTCCACTTCCTCTTGAGCTTGTGGATGCTCAATGGTGGGAAATTTCAACCTTTTCTTTAGAGATTGGATATCTATATCTTTCTTCTTGATAATTAATTTACGATGCAACATTGATATCATGAGGATCCAACCCTAGTTTTATAACCAAATATTCTAAAGATTTAATTCTTGTATCATTTTCTAAGGATGACATCCTTTCCATCTTTAGCTCACCTAATGTATTCTTTAGAGATTGGATATCTATATCTTTCTTCTTGCTAATTAATTTCCGATGCAACATTGATATCATGAGGATCCAACCCTAGTTTTATAACCAAATATTCTAAAGATTTAATTCTTGTATCATTTTCTAAGGATGACATCCTTTCCATCTTTAGCTCAACTAATGTATTATTGAGTGAATTTTGCAACTTTGTGACATACATGGATGCGCTTGTCAAAGAGGAATAGATCATTTCTCTAGTCTATTTATATAAATATATTTGGTCTATCGAGTGGATTTTCCCAGGGTCAAAAGAGAGTATGGAAGTTTTTAAATCATCAAGAGGTTTTTCTCCTTGAACCTTAGGTTCTAGAAATGCCAACTAGAAATTATGTTTCCCCAAATCTATATATGATAGGAGTCTACTCTTTGTGGAAGAAGTTTATCTCTAGAATTCAGTATAAGCGATCACTTTCAGACTTTGATTTTTCTTCTTGATCTCCAAATATTTGGAAAGTAGATTTGGAGTAGAAGAAGAAGATAAATGAGTAGAAGGAGTAGATTGTTCTAACTCTTTTCCAATCCGTTGAAATATGAATACAATATCACTTGCACTTAGTAGTTGTTGATGGTGACAAAATCTCAGAGTATCTTGACTCCGACATGATTTCCTCTGTTTCTCTGGTATTTTATCTTTTATATACCCTGAGTTGGCCAATCTCTGACCCTGATACATTATTAAATGCTCCCTTCAACTCCTTTTATTTCATTTGGGGTGTATTCAACACCTTTGGGCCCACTGATTGTTCCATAGGTTGCTCCTCTATCAATTCTTGCAATGTTTTCTCTTCCCAAATAAATGTTTTAGCATACTTTTCTATCTCTGGCTTGGACATATGAAAATAAGGGTAGATTTTTTCTAAACTCTGATAATTGAAATATTTCCTATTGGATCATATGGCTAAGTAAAAGTCAACATAAACTTCATCTATGCTAACAAATTTCTACTTCTTTATCAATTGATCTGTAATTAACTACAAAAGGACCTATATGTTCTTTAAGCTTTAGCAGAGTCTGCTTTCTCCTTGGCAAAACATGTACATGATCTACATTCAAACTCTGCCTAATAAATTCAAGAGAAAATGCATGCATAGGAAGGAATACATGCAACTGTTATGATGGAATTTCACACTTGTATAGTCTAGTTTCAGTAAAGTTATTATACAAATGCCCATCCTCAAGCTTTGTTTTATCACTAAGTTGCAAAATTATTTTAATTTTTGATTAATTTCTAGGGACACAGTCACTAGCTAAAAGACTGTAACATACATGAAGAAATCTATCCACAAAATAAACAAAAGAATATTCTTCATAATTTCTTCTGACTATGGAGGTCCAATGTATCATTGATAATTGATTTCCCTGTGCATCCTATCTTTGTAGTTGATTTGAAATTTGTCTTCTTGATGATATAAAAATAAATACACCAGTACAGACTGATATTTAAATTTCCTCTCACTTCCAAAATTTTGAAAGTGATTTTGAATAGAATCAACAGGGAATTGGATGAAATTTAATAAAGTCTCTAGCTTATTTCCAATTAAAAACGTTGACAAAAAACCTAGAATAGTCTCATAAACTATCTCATCATTCACATACCCTAACAAACAACTTATTGTGGATATGATTTGTCTAGAAATCTCAGGAAATATTGATGATGGATAGGCTAGGTTTTGAGAAGGAATCCTTGTTCCTTCAGGCATGAATGATTAAAAAATGGAAGCTCTCTTCTGAAAAGTTAATTTCTAGTAAATGCTTAGTAACACTTCACTGGAGGATGATTGTAGAGAATTGGAAATATTGAAATTCAAAGCTTGCAATATAGACTCAAAGGTTAAATAAAATAAGATTTGACCATTCTAGGCAATAACAACTCTTTCACTAGGTAAATAGCTATTGACACAATGTACCACACATTTAGGAAAGTAATAGGTTTGGGGAAAAATAAACCCTGGTAAAAAAGATTCTCGTAGGGAGAATTAATCACTGTTGTCTTTATATTTTTGAAATTCTCAACTCTATAGTTCATACATGTCAAATTCAGACTTGGTTTCTATGATTTTACTATCTCGGTCTACTAAAGTTAATTCATCTAGTCTGGGTGTTGCAGAGGACGGTATGGTCTTAGATTGAGTTTGGAGTTATTTTCCCTGCTACGAAGACATGTTGAGAATTGAAAGGAATTAAAGCTTTGAATTACATGTGAATTGATTGCTTCATTGAATTATTGTAACGACACAACTTGAAATCACTGCTTCACCGCTATTGTTCGTCGTAACTGTAACTCTGCTTAGATGGTTCAACTGCAAAAATGACAAACAAGAGTGAGGTTGGTAGGAATTTTGGGTAATATAGACAAGTTGGGCATGGGTGGAATTTAATGAGATAAACGTTTGAGTTATAACAGGGGAAATGATTAATGGTAATCAACATGACAATTCCTTTAAATATAGTAGCGAAAATAAGTTTTTGTCACGCTTCTAAAATGGTGGAAGCATTTAAAACTTGGCGGCGGGATATAATGGCAAAAAACCAGAGTATTTTTGCATGGGGGGAGGAGCGGTAAGTGGTTTAAGCAAAGGGGGGTGTGCAATGGATGTGGGGCCACCATGTCACAAAATGAAAAAGAACTAAACAACTTTTTGCACGCCTCCCCTTTCGTTAATTGTCGAGCATTCAGGGGGATGCACACTCTACTGATCCGCGCGGATAAGATCTATGTCATCCGAAGATGCTACACTTTAAATAAATCACGTTGTTACAACTTTATTATAAACAATATAATACATCAGGTTTGATGTATTATAAAACCCCTAAAAAACCCTAAAAACATGTCACAAAGGCCCTAAAACAATTCATGTTAGATCCTTTTTGCATAAAATAATTGTACATACCTTACAATCAAGCACTGCATACCTTAGTCCTCCATGATTAGAAGATGTTGCAAAGCCTTCATCATGTTATCACTCAAAAATAACCTAGGATCTAGAGGGAAATCACTGAGATAACCTTAAACCACCTTGATGTTGAAAGCCGACCCTTCAACCTAGAGAGGATCTCTTTAAATTCAACTACCCTAGGTCACAATGGTAGAAGGTCTGTGATATGATATGTGGCCAGATTAATGTGGAAGTTGCTAAACTTAATTGAATTATGTGAAGAAACCATTGGGCAATGGAGTCATAATGAGGTCAAACTTGGGTCATCAAAATAATTCAGAGGCAACCAATCTCAGAGGCAAGGTAGTGAAATATTGGTAGACTTACAGTTTGCGGGCATGAAAGGTGAAAAGGAAACATTCAAAGTCTCAAATAGAGCACCTTAAATATGAATTATGAATTAAATTATCAAAATGAACACATGACCATTGGGATATCACAGATATAGATCATGTACCATGAATTCCACATCAATGACATTCCAATTCGATATAGAAGAAAAAAAGAATCAAGGATAGATTGAAAGAAGCACACAAAACTAGAAAATAAACTGCAATAATGGACACGTGAATCTCAGGACAATATCTTAATGCCTCTGTTTCAAATACCTTTCATTAATTTCTTGAGGAAATAACACAATACACAAGGCTTTCTTCTCCAAAATTTGAACCTTGTACATTACATAAATGATAATCTTTATAAACTACGTTGAAACTGTTCAATATCCAAAAATAATGCATCTCATAACTCTTCATCTATCTATAGATTAATAAACATTAATAATAAAAAAATAAAAATAAAAATCAAGGAGGAGATAATATATGATCCCTAATTCGAATTGGATGGGATGGCCTTCAGTTGTTGACTTTGTATTTTTATAAGAAACAAAATTTCGAAAAATCTGGAAAAATAGGCCTCAGATATATACATTCAAATATATCAAAGAATGATAGTTGTTAAAAAACTAAGGGAGGTTTTTGTTAACTGGTTCATTCCCTAGAAAAACCTCTTTTATTTTTAAAAAGTTCATCTCTCGTTGTTTGAAAAATCCACTTGAACACAATGACTAAAATAGTAAAAAACAAAGTGTCATGTTGATAGTTAATTTATCAACACTTTGAACTCGTTAAACTAGTCTTGACAAATTAACTATCAGCGCACTTGGATTTTTAAGAAAAAATTTAACATCTGGCTCAAACTAATTGTCTTTGAAGTTTTATCTGACATAACGACCATGTGCTAATCACTTATTCGATTGTGCTAACAATTATTTTTGTAGCACCCGTTGACAAAACAGAGGAAAATTCATTGACAAATAATATGGCAACGATGGTTCAAAACTCTCAGCTAATTGTTTTTGCTACTTCCAATAGAGTATCTATATTTACATTTTCCCTCCCATTCTTCTTAACCTTGACATTTGTTGATTGAGGATTGGTTCGCTGACAATTGATTTGGCAATGAAAAATGCTTGAAATGAAATACCTTTGCTTCCATTTAAGTTTTCAGCGCTTCTATTGAATTCGTTTAAAACATTGATGTAAATTTTTTCCCAAATGCCAACTTTTTGTCATGGGAGCACAATGATGCTACGAAATCACAAGACTAAGAGTCTTGCAAGATCACCCTAGTTAGGAGGTTTACAAAATTACAGAAATCAAGAGCGCTCATGAATTTGAACGAAATTTATGAAGTGATGACATTGGCTCCAATGGGGATGTTTTCCTCCCTGCGAGGCAACAAAGAACTTGTAGAACAAGTGCCTAATCCATTGGGATTCTACCAACCTCTATCCTGCAACCTATAACTCGACTTGCAACCAACTAACTCATCAACTGAAACCAAAATCACACTGAAAATGTAATTGTACATTGTTGTGAGCTGACTGGAACTAAATTTGAAATTGTAGGCTGAAAATAAATTCTTGGCCAACAAGCTTATTACACACTCTACCCTACTCTAACTTTTTGAAATAAATACTCAATTAAATGATACAAAAATGCCAATGAAACTAGTCGAGTCGTTTCTCAAATACCATTTCTTTTTTACCATGCTTTAGCAATATCAAAACTGGAACATGTAAAGAAAATGACAACTGATGATACTTCTGGTTCTCACAGTGAAAACATCGCTGAAAATTTAAACAGAAAAATCCTTTCATATAAATAACTATAGGATCATAGAAAACATATTTTGTTTGCTGAACCTCAAGGTATTCTACAATTAAACTATCATATAAGGACTGCTCATTTGTTATCTCTTCTTTAACGTATGATTTCAGCTTTGAGTTGTCAAGCTCATATTCAGAAACAAAACATTCTTCAATCTTGACAACTGAGGGAAACACTTCCTTTTCTTGTTTTGGCGGAAAAAAGTTTTTAAAAGACTAATTTTGACAATGGATATAATGGGACTGAATTTGAGCATCTGAGGCCTCAATATCCTTCTCAAAATTTTCAAAAAATGATTCGAAAAAGTAACTCTTCTGCTCAGAACATTTTCATAATCTTAAATACCTAGGTAAAAATTTTGAGAAAACATATTCCACTTGATTATCATCAAACATATCAAAATTCTCTCTAAAACCTTCAATACACAAAGTATCTTCAACATAGCCTGTTATCTATATTGACTAGGCAACTAGATTTGCAGTTCAAGCTCCGAGTTCTTCAGATAATGGAGTTTCCATGAAAATTTTGTTTTCCAGAATTCTTGACAATAGAGTCGCTAGGTGAATGATGTATAGCTTAATGGTGTATGACCATTATTCATGTCAATGTTCAGATTTGGATCTTTGTCATTCTCCTATGGAATATTTCATCTTTGTTCCCTGATAATGACGACAAGATGTTATCACTTAGAAATAACCCTAGTTGTGGAGGGAAATCACTGAGATAACCTCAAACCACTTTGAGGTTGAACGCTGACCCTTCAACCTGGAGAGGGATCTTTCTTTAAACTCAACTACCGTAGGTCACAATGGTAGAAGGTATGTGATATGCTCTGTGGTCAGATTAATGTGGAAGTTGCTAAATATGTTGGAGTATGGGAAGAAACCATTGGGAAATGGAGTCATAATGACGTCAAACTTGGGTCTTCAAAATAATTCAGAGGCAACCAATCTCAGAGGCAAGGTAGTCAACAATGGGTAGACTTACAATTTGTAGGCATGAATGATGAAAAGAAACATTCAAAGTCTCAAACAAAGCATCTTAAAGATGAATTCTGCATTAACTTATTACACTAAACACATAAGCATCATATATCATAGATATAGAGCATGTACCATGAATTCTGCATCAATGGCATTCCATTTTGATATAGAAGAAAAAACACATCAATGACAAACTGAAAGAAATACAAAAAACTAGAAAACAAACTGCAATAATGGACACATGAATCTCGGGGCAATATCTTAATGTCTCTGTTTCAAAGACCTTTTGTTAATTTCTTGAGGAAAGTACATAGTACACAAGGATTTCTTCTCCAAAATTCGAACCTCATACATTACCAAAATGATAGTATTTATAGACTACTTACAAATTGTTCAAGATCCAAAAATAATGGACCTCAAACCTCTTCATCAATCTATAGCTTACTAAAATTTACAACAACAACAAAAATCGAGGAGATAATATCTCACCCCCAAGTCGAATTTGATGATATGGCCTTCAACTATTGACTTCACATTTTTATAGGAAATATAATTTCGAAAAATATGGAAAAATAGACCTCAAATATACATTCAAATCTCTCAAACAATGATATTTGTTAGAGATATGAGGGATGTTTTTGTTAATTGGTTCCTTCCCTCCAAAAACCTCTTTTTGGTTTTCAAAAATTCATCTCCAATTGTTTGGAAACACTACTTGAAGATAATTAATAAAACAAGGAAAAGCAAAGTGTCATGTTGACGATTAAATTGATAGTGCTTTCCTTTGAACTCATTAAAATAACACTGACAAATTAACTATCAACACGCCTAAGTCTTTAAGAAATTTTTTAACATCCTATCGAAACTACTTATCTCTGAAGCTTTAAATAAGATAACAACCACGTGTTAATCACTAATTCAATTGTGTAGATGATTATTTTAGCAGTGCTCGTTGAGAAAACAGAGGAAAAATCGCTAACAAATAATTTAACAATGATTGTTCAAAACTCTTAGCTAAGTGTTTTCTCTGCTTTCAATAGAGTATCTACATTTATCTTTTCCCTCCCATTCTTATTAACCTTGACCTCTGTGGGTTGAATATTGGTTTTGTTGACAATTGATTCGGCAGCACAAAATGCCTGAAATGAAATATCTTCTCTACCATTTAATTTGTTAGTGCTTCTATCAAATTCGTTTAAAACAATGTTGCACCCATTTTCCCAAATGCCAAATTTTTATCATGGGAGCACATTAGTGCTACGAAATCACAAGACCAAGAGCGCTGCGAGATCACCCTAGCTAGGATCGCTACGAAATTATAAAAATCAAGAACACCATGAATTTGAACAAAATTTATCGAGTGATAACACATCATAATCAAGGCACTTCTCCTTCCATTGATGCCATGATTTTCCCAACAGCAATTCCAACTTAATATGCTTTCTATACTAATACCATCTCCAAGAATTCTACAGAAGTCTTTCTCTTAATTGGGATATGAATTTAGATGCTGATACAACCTTTAAGCTATGCTTCTATAATAACATCAAATGTTACTTCTTCTCAAGTCAATGAATAAGTCTGGTACCTATTTCTTGAGATATTTGAATCCTTATTGGAGAAGGTACCCTAGGAAAACCCTCTCACATTATTTCATCATTTTTGTTGTTTTGATTTTCTTCATTAATATATGTATTTTCAAACTCCTCAATCATATCTAGAAATATTTTAATTTGTTGATTATCATCAAAAACTCGCCAATGTTTAGAATTATTATATATTGATGGTTTATGTTTAACCTCAATTTCATACTTCCTATTTGGGTAAACAAGAATCCTAAAAATACTAACTGAAGTGGCCAAAGAATCAACAATTTTGTTCTCTTCTCTTGGTATGAATGAAATCATTATCAAAGGCTTCAACTTGATGCATTTAAGCAGCGTCAGGAGGAGGTTTACAATGAGATGGAATTGAGTTATATATTTTATTAAACCTAGCAGAAAACTCTTACACTAATTCAATATTACTCCTCTTTAAATTTTTGTATTGGGTCAAAATTTGTAAAAGGTTTTTCTTACCTTCCCATCTTTTAAGAAAAACTTCTTCAAATTGATGAAAAATGGTGATATTACCAGGTTGAAGGGATCTGTATAGGTGTTACAACATCAATGGTTACATCATTTTCAACAGATTTAACATTGACCGTTGTTATGGCATTTATTGTTACAACATATGTTGTTATAATATTCATTGTTACAATATATGCTATTACAACATCCAATATAATGGTCACTATTTCAATAGTTTCAATAGTAACAATTGTTATAGCATCAAATTTTACAACATTTTGAACAGTAATGGGTGTTACAACATTTTTAGCATATTTAATATCGATAGTTGTTATTACATCTGTTGTTACAACATCTTCTCAATCCGTTGTTACCTATGTTTGAGGTCCTCAATTTATTTTCTTGATCCCCCAAGTGCTGGTGTAATTTTAGGTGGAAAAAACATCTCTTTGGCTACCCAATTTCAAGCTTTAACAAACAAGATGAAATGAATTTCTAGCCCCTCTTTTTTTACATCTTTTGTTACAACATTCGCTGTAATGGTTATTGTTTCAGTAGTTTCAATAATAGCATTTTTAACAATTGAAACTACTATAAAAAAATGGGATCAACACATTTAACATTAACAATTGTTATGGCATCTGTTGTTACAATATCTACTATTACAAAATCTATTTGTCAATACGTTGTTACCTATGTTTATGCTTCTCAATTTGTTTTCTTGATCCCCCAAGTGTTGGCGTAGTGTTGGGTGGCAGAAACACCTCTTTCACTACCCACTTTCAAGATTTGACAAGTAAGATGAAATGGGTTTCTGTTACAAGATCCGTTGTTACAACATCTATTGTTATAGCATCAACTATTACAACATCTTCTTCTCAGTCTGATGTTACCTATGTTTGTGCTTCTCAATTTGTTTTCTTGATCTCTCAAGTGTTGGTGTAGTGTTGGGTGGCATAAAGACCTCTTTGGATGTCCACTTTCAAGCTTTGAAAGCAATATGAAATGACTTTCTACCCCCTCTATTATTACAACATTGTTATTACATAATTCGTTGTAATGGTCATTGTTTCAGTAGTTTCAATAGTAGCAATTGTTATAACATCAACTATTACAACAATTTCAACATTTTCAAAAGTGATGGGTGTTATAACATCAACTGTTACAACATTTTCAACATATTTAACATTGACATGTTTTTATGACATCTGTTGCTACAAAATCCATTGTTACAACATCTCTTTCTCAATCCAATGTTACCTATGTTTGTGCTTCCCAATTTGTTTTATTGATCCCCCAAGTGTTGATGTAGTTGTTATGCAACCAACTCATAAAAAAACAAAAAAAGATAGATCAATGACTTAAAAATTATCCTCTTCGAGGGGGAAACCCCATTTACATTACATAAATGAACAATTCTTGGATGATAAAAATGACAAGACATCCTTGGTATATATAGGGGTCTAAAGGGTCATAATACAATCAGAGCCTACACAACAATAATAATGTAAGGGCACAACGATAACAATAGTGTGCATCTATGAGGCACAACAATAACAATATGGCGGCTACATGGGCACAACGATAACAATAGGGGGCTACACTAACAATAACAATAAGGGGGCTACATTAGTATTATAGGGACCTAACATGCCCCTCTCCTTCAAATAAGTGTTGTCCTCAATGCTTGAGTAGTTTTGGATGCTTCTATATAAAATTATCATCCTCCCACGTGGAATCTTCAGTAGGAAAGTTCTTCCACTTAATGAGATAGTCTAAAATTGATCGATTTTGTACTTGTTGCGTTCTTTTTCCATGATTTCTTCTGGATCCAATATGATTTTTCCTTCTTCATCAATTTTTGATAATATTGTTTGAACTTAGAGCTTACCACCAATAACCTTCTTTAAGCATGAAACATGGAAAACTGGGTGTACTCGGGAAGATGCAGGCAACTCCAATTTGTATACCATAGTACGAATCTTTTGCAACACCTTGTAAGGACCATAGTACTTGAGTGATAATTTATTATCCTTCTTAGCTTGCTTGAGGGACATTTGTTTGTATGGTTTTAGCCATAAAAATACCCAATCACCTACATCAAAACTTATTTCACTGTGATGCTAATCTGCCTGGTGTTTCATTCGATTTTATGCTATATCGAGGTTATCCTTTAAGAGTTGGAGAACTTATTATCCTTCTTAGCTTGCTTGAGGGACATTTGTTTGTATGGTTTTAGCCATAAAAATACCCAATCGCCTACATCAAAACTTATTTCACTGTGATGCTAATCTACTTCTTGTTTCATTCGATTTCATGCTATATCGAGGTTATCCTTTAAGAGTTGGAGAACTTGGTGTTGATGCTCAATGTGATATTACATTGCTTAAACCTTAGAATTTTGTCTTAAAGATGATGTAATGGACGGTGGATGATATCCATAAAGTGCCATAAATGGCGTCATTTTTGTTGCAGCATGCAAGTGTTATACCACTATTAAGCCAGAGGTAACCACTTGACCCATTGTGTTTGTTTATCAAATACAAAGCAACGAAGATATCTTTCCAAACATTTGTCACAATCTCTGTTTTCCCATCAAATTGAGGATGATAAGATGAGCTATGAGCTAATTGAGTACCAAGACAAGAAAATAATTATGCCCAAAAATTTCAAGTGAAAATGGGATCTCTATCACTTACAATAGTCTTTGGGTTCTCATGTAGATTTTGAATTGTTTCCATAAATGCAAGAACAACTGTATTAGATTTAAAAGGATGAGATAATGCACAAAAGTGTGCATACTTGTTAAGTCTATCAATTACCACCATGATAGCACTCTTTCCATCAGAATTGGGTAAACCTGTGATAAAATCCATTGAGACCTCCTCCCAACGCTGAATTCGAATGGATAAAGGTTGTAACAAACTCGAGATCTTAATTCTCTCAACTTTATTTTGTTCGCAAACCAAACATTCTGCCACAAAATTTGTAATATCAGATTTAAGGCCATCCCAAAAAAATTCCTTCTTGACCCTGTGGTAAGTTTTTAAAAATCCAAAGTGCCCTCATAAGGGGTAGGTGTGTAATTCCAAAAGAATATTTTGTTTAAGTTGGGAATTCTTACAGAGATACAAGAGATTTTTGTATCATAAAGAATCATTTTTCCAGATAAATATATCTGATGTACTAGGATCTTGCTGCAAATTTTGAATAAGTGTTCACACCTCTTCGTCATTCTTCCATTCATCCCTTGCTTTAGTTATCCAATCAGGTTGGATAATAGAAATGGCATAGAGAAATGTTTCGAAATCATCATCCTTTGTAAAGAGTGCATTTGCAACAACATTTTTCTTTCCTTTTTTGTAGATAATTTCAAATTCATAACCCAACATTTTTTAGACCCATTTTTTCTGCTCTTTTGCAAATAATTTTTGTTCCAAAAAGTATTTAAGACTAATGTGGTATCTTTTTACCTTGAAGTGTCTTCCCATTAGGTAAATTTGTCATTTATTTAGTGCATGTAGTATTGCCAACATTTCCTTTTCATAAATAGGTTTATGTAAATAATTTCCCTCGATTGGATGACTTTCAAAAGCAATGGGTCTTCCTTCTTGCATTCATCATTCCTTCCATGTCAGATTTCAAACCATCCATCTTAGCTTACAATTTACTTTTGGTTTGAAGTGATTCAAAGGAATATAAATTATGATTTTAGAGACTCCCATAGTGCGTTGAAGACTAACCACATTCCAAAGATCGATATGAGCAAGTTGGATGGCAAGGATCCGATGACATGGATATTACAGATGGAGCAATTCTTTGATCTACATGATGTGTCAAACTCACAAAAAGAAATGAATTGCATCTTTATATTTAGAAAAAAATCAGTTTGTGTGGTATTGATGACTTTTCTCTAATGTCAAAGGTTATGCAACCAACTCATAAAACAAAAGAAAAGATAGATAAATGACTTAAAAATTATGTTCTTTGAGGGGTAAACCTCCTTTACATTACATAAATGAATAGTTCTTAGATGATACAAATGATAAGGCCTCTTTGGTATATATAAGAGTCTAAGGGGTTAGAATATAATCAGAGCCTATATAACAATAATAATGTAAGGGCACAACAATAACAATAGTGTGCTTCTATTTGGCACAACAATAACAATATGGGGGCTCCATGGGCACAATAATAAAAATAGAGGGTTACACTAACAATAACAATAAGGTGGATACACAAGAACTATAGGGTTTATTTCTGGAATCGACACTTGGTGCCAAGGGTTGATTCCAAGAATAGATCCTTGGCACCTACGGCCCCTAATCCATGAGCCTGGGAAGGCACCTGCCTCCACCCAGGCCCGTGACACAAGGGTCCTAGGCACCCTGGGTTCCCTGGGTCACTGGCTTAGGCAGGGGCACCTCAACCAAGCCCGCAACCTAGGGGACCTGGGTGCCTAGGGTTGATTCTAGGAATCGACCTTGGGAAATTTCCTGAATCGACCCTTGGCACCCAGGGGTGATTCTCATAATCGATCCTGGCCCTAGACGCTTCAGGGCAATTCCCAAAATCAATCCTGGCCCTAGGTGCCCAAAGCTGATTCCCATAATCAACCTAGGTGATTCCTAGGATCGATGTTGGCAATGGGTGATTACTGGAATCGACCTTGGGCAATTAATGGAATTGATTCTGGGTGCCCAAGGGAGATTCTTAGAATCCACTCTGGACATGGGCGATTTCCAAAATCGACCCTGGCCTTGGGCCCATAATCAATACCTTAGGCGATTCCCGGAATCGATACCGAGAATCAACCCTAGGCGATTCCCGGAATCGATACCGAGAATCAACCCTAGGCGATTCCGAAAATAGGCCCTAGGCGAATCTCGAAATTGACCCTAGGCAATTCCCAGAATCTACCTTGGCATTGGGTACCCAAGGGCGATTCCCGGAATGAGCCTTGGGTGCCCCTTGGTGATTCTTGACATCAACCTTGGGCGAATCCCAAAATCGACCCTAGGTGATTTCCAAAATCGGTGCTAGGTGCCTAAGGCCCCTAGGCCATGTGTCTAAGTGGGGGTGCCTCGCCCACCCCTGCCCAAACTCACGACACAAGGGTCTTAAGTGCTCAAGGTCGATTCTAGGAATCGAACCAAGGTACCCCAGGCCCCTAGGATGTGGCCTTGGGCAGGGGCGCCTGATCTGCCCTTGCCCAAACCTGTAGCCCTGGGGCCCTGCTGGCCGAGGGACGATTCTTGGAATTTACCCTAGGCATTTTAAGAAATCGACCATAAGCGATTCCTAGAATTGACCCTGGACGATTCCTAGAATCGACGCTGGACGATTGCCAGAATCGACGCTGGACGATTCCCAGAATCGACCCTTGGTGATTCCCGGAATCGACCCTGGGCAATTCTCGGAATCGACCCTCGGCGATTCCCGGAATCGACCCTCGGCAATTCCTGGAATCGACCCTCGGCGATTCCCGGAATCGATACCCTGGGCGATACCCGGAATCAACCCTAGGTGATTCCCGAAATCGATCTTGGCCCTGGGCACCCGGGGGCAATTTCCAAAATTGACCCTAGAAAATTCCCAAAATTGGCCCCAGGCACCTAGGGCCCTTTAGCTACGGGCTTAGGTGGTGGTGCCTCACCCGCCCTGCCTAGGCTTGTGGTCCAAGGGCCATTAGCGCCCATAGTCGATTTTGGGAATCGACCGCGGGCCCCTAAGATTAGGTAGGGGCGCCTTGCTTGCCCCCTTACAAGTCCTGCGACCCAAGAACCTAAGGCACCTAAGGTCGATTCCCAGAATCGTCCCTGGGCACCTAAGGTTGATTCAGAGATGGTTCCGCGAATCGACCATGGGCGCCCATGGCCCATTCTGGGAACCGAACTTGCGCACTTAGGTCCCTTAAACTGCGAGCCTCAGCGAGGGAGCCTTCAACGCAACCCAGGGTTGATTCCAAGAATCGGCCCTGGCCACCTCTAGCCCTTGGTTCGCGGGTCTAGGGAGGGCGCCTCACTTCCCTGCGCTCAAACTCATAGTCGAGGGGCCCTGGGTCATGGGCCAAGACAAGGGATCCTTTCCCGCACCGCCCAAGCCCACGGCCCAGTGGCCTTGGGTGCTTAAGGTCAATTCTAGGAATAAGCCTTGTGCACCCCAGGGCCCCGAGCCAATAAGCATCACTGCCCACAACGGATTCCTGGGATTGACCCTCAGCGCTGAGGGCCCCTGGCCCGTAGGCCTCGGTGTGGGTGGGCGAGGTGCGGGCGAGTTGCCCCCACCTAAGGTAGCAACCCAGGGGCCCTGGGAGCCAAGGATTGATTCCGAGTATCGACCCTAGAAGCCTAAGCTTGATTCCAAGAATTAGCGCTGGGTGCCCAGAGCTGATTTTGAGAATCAGAGCTTGGGTCGCTGGCCTGGGCATGGGAGGGATAAGTTGTCTTAGGCTAAGATTTGAAAAATGCTATAATTTTAGCCTTTAAAATAAAATTTACTCTTAGAATAATGACTCTTTCATTCAAGTGTTTATTTTTTTATGTTTTTTTTAGTCATATAATTTGTTCATAATGTCATGATTAAAATATGTTGAAAACTTAGGGTTTTTTTAATTCCATGGTTGAAAATTGTCAAAATTTTAAAGTTTTTCTTAGTTATGAAAGTTTATCTTTAATGCTAGGGTTGAAAACAATTATAATTTTTTGGTTTTTTAGGGTCACAATATTTTATCTTTAACGACATGGATAAAAATTGTTGGAACTTTAAGGTTTCTTGGGTTCCATTATTTTATTTTTAATGTCATTGCTAAAAAAAAATTGAAATTGTACCCCAAAAGAAAAAAATGTTATTCTAACATCAACACTTTTCGTTTTCAATGTGCTTTTATCATCTTTTTTGCTAAAAAAAGATTAGTTTTTACTGCCATTTTAAAAAATATTCAGAATTTGCCCTTAAAAAAATATCATTCTAGAATACACACTTTTCATTTTTGGGTTTTTTTTCATGTTTTTTGGGGTTTTCTGGCTAGAGTTTTGAGTTTACAGTGCCCATTTGAAAGTTTACATTGTTCTGCGTGTAAGTTGTGACTTTGGATGTGATTGGTAAGGAGTTAAACAATTAAGACTCAAGTTCACCAAAAACTTTAGTCTTGGTGACTATGTGATTTTGTCAAGCCCAAACAAAAGGTAAGGCTTTGGAATGACAAAGTAAATAGCAGCGCTACCATGCACTAGTAGGTGAGAGTGTTACGAATTAGGGGTTCAGTGATTCCACAATTGAAATGACAATGGAAGACCACAATTGGAGGCATCAACTCCCAAATGAATAAGTGAGGTGTTCAACCTACAATCTATTAAGCTAGGGCTTAATAAATGGTTCAATACGGTGTGAGGAAACGAGAGGAAATGTTTTTGTCAAGGGTTTCGAAATAATTCATTTCCATTAGGTTGAAATGCGTAGGACATGGAATACAGGACTAGAAGAGACGAAATGAGATGTCTGCAGGACAACTCCAAGGCCTACTCAAAGAGTGAAATGCGGGTACGAGAGTGTAGGGTGAGTAGCTAATGTCTGGGTGTGTAGGAATTATAAGGCGCCATGGATGGGAAGATGCAGGGTCATGGTGCAGAGGGAAACACCTATCAACAACATCAAGTAATAATTGCAACGGGGGTGTTACTTACCAGGTGGGGTCACAATAGCCACTGGTTGTTGGAGAGGAGTCGCTCGCTTAGTTTTGGGTGGGGGGGGTGGGGGGAATGAAAAGATGATGGGCACCAATATTTTATATGGTATCCCCATGTACAAGAGGAGGTCACACTACGAAATGGTGCAAAAAGAATTTCACATGCGACTAGCCCAGACAGGAGGTCACACTACGAAATGATGCAGAAGATTTTTCGCATGCGATTAGCCCACGCAAGAGGTCGCAAGTCGCAATCACAATCGATGGTCACAGAAGGGATGCTAGAGCATAGTGCGACCTAAAAACCTAGAGGGGTCATAGATCATAATTTGCAAGTATAAGGTGTTTCACAATTGGCAGTGTCTGGATGGCGAGTGGCCTAGTGAAGGCATCTGCAAGTGTGTTGACATTGATGTTAGCAATCATGTTGGGGAGATGTGTTGGGCAGTTCCCAATGCCTAACTGTTGGCAGGGGTGTTGGCATTGATGTCAACCAAACTAGCTTGGATACTTGTCACAACAGATGTTGGTAGTGATGACATAAGAGGAATCTCATGGCTGTTCATGGATCAAAATGATTCCTATGATAGATGCAAGCTTTAATTAGAGAATAATCATAGTAGTAGGCTTAGTGGAAAAGCCATAAAATGATAAACTACTGTGCTGGTCATGATGGAATCTCAAGGTAGCTGTAGGCTTCTTGTAGAGAATCATCATAGTAGCAGGCTTATTGAAGACGCTAGAAAATGATTATTACAGTGATGGACTAGATGGAAGTCCATCATAGCTGCAAGCATCATGCAAAGGATCACCATGGTGGGTGTAATTTCAACTGTCTATAGATTCAAGGAGCAAAAGAGTGGCAGAGAGTTTAGAGCCATCTTAGAGGTAGCATACGGGCTTAATGCCTACATTGGACCCTCTACATTGGAAAGTGCTTTGGAAGAGATTTCCAACGATATGCAAAAATCCAAAAATGGACTCGTGCATCAAAAGTTATGGCCTATTGAAGTTCAGGGATTTGAAGCCTTCGGCAAAAAAGAATATCGACGATCGCATATCGGATGTCCAGAGATATCAAAAATCGCAACAATAGAGCAACAACCATATTGGAGATCACATATCGAAGGTTGGGCATACCAACCCATCACATATTGGAGGTCCAGAGGAATCAGATATTGGCGGCCGCAACATCAGAGTAGGTTGTATCGCATATCAAAAGATCGACACGTTGGTGTATCGAAAAATCGGAGATCGACACATTGGTGTATCGCATATCATCAATCACAATATCAAAACTTTCCAAGCGTGAACCCTTTAAAAATTTGTGATATGGGTGAAACGTCCATGGTGTTATAAGCCATCGGGGACATCGATAAAGAATTAACAAAGGATTTCATCGCAAAAGCAAAGGACGGCGAGCCCTTTTCTATCTCCTCTAATAAGACACGTGGTGGCATATGATTGGCTTTGATAAAGACACATGGAAGCATGTGATTGGCTCTGATAAGGACACATGGTAGCGTCTGGTTGGCTTCAACAAGGGACAAGTGGTAGTTGACATCAGCATGATGTGGCAGTACGGAAGGACACATGGTTGAGAGTTTTGGTGTTTTGAGGGGGCCTAATGGGTCATATCCAAGTAACATGTCACCTCTAAGGAGTCACCACGTGGTAGTGATGGCATCATATCAGAAGTCGATGATCGAAGGATTGAGGATATCAGGACTTTATAATAGTTGGCTATTGAAAAATTTCTAATAAGAGGGGCTCCGATGTGTTGGCACTTGGTTGAGGAAACTAATAAGGTCAAGGGTGCAGGGAAATAACATAAGCAGAAAGGTCCCCGACAGGATGATAAAGGACTTAGCACCTAAGTGTTATACCGACGGTCATAGGAAGCGGTCCAATGGTGGAGATTCGATTAAGAGCTAGGAATAAGGAGCCAAGACAAAATTGGAATGTCACGTTAAGTTACAATACAGAAGATGCTTTGATGTGGTATTAAGTTGATAGTCACTAGTCCGATCATATAATAAAATGAATGCCAAAGGGACTAAGGAGTATTGGTGAAGCATGAGGTGGAATTTCTCTGATAAGCACGCTACAAGGAGTTAAAAGGCGTATGGGTCGGCAACTGCAATATTGAATGAAGGCATGGGTTTGTCACTGGAATAAATGATGACTCTCATGGATCAACAGAAAACTCTGAGACAAGGCAAAAAGGACAATGATCCACAGAGAAGCCATGCTAAAGTAATGTGAAACCAAGAATAAGCATGGAGAAGCCTCAGTGATAGGATATCTTTTCAAAGAGAGGATTGTGTCTGGTGGAGTTTGAAAGTGGATTGAGAATTCACTCTCAATATGGAGAAACGATTATGTGCCCATTCTCATGGTGAATACAGTGGTAGAGACCAAGGCAGATGCAACAACAACATGGAATAGCCATGCCGAGGTACAATGCGCAGTGTGAACACAAGAAATAGTGGCAAAATCAATCAGGGGAAGCAACATAGTTGTGTGAGTGAATTGTTGTGTTAGGATGAGAGAGAGCCTGTTCTGTAGAAAAAGGCCGAGAGTGCCTATGCAGAGGAAAGAGACCCCGAGAGCAGCGCTGTGTGAGAAAGGTCAATGTTTCCCGTGCTCTGTGTGTAAGGCTAAAATTCCTGTGCATTGTGAGAAAGGTGCATGTGTTGTGAGAAAGGCCAAAGGTGCATGCGATGTGAGAAAGGCCGAAAGTGCTTGTGCAGAGAAAGGAGGTTGACAGTTGTGTGTGTTGTGGAGAGCAAGACGGCGAGAGTTGAGTGTATGCCAATAAGGAGCATAGAAAAAGAGTTCCTGGATGGTGATGAGTGATTGTTGTTGAGCAAGTTAGTGGTGGCTGTAGAGTGTGCAGAGTGAGCAGAGAACAAAGCTATTATCAGGAAGAGTGATTATCAAATTACAAAGAACATTCAGTTCTTATTTGAGTGTGTGTTGGTGCCTACATACATGAAAGTGGTGCTTCCATTCTCTAGTGGATGCTTGAGAAGGCTTGGGGGTTCGTGCCTCCTGTAAGTTGCTACTTGCATAAATCCAAGGAGATGAAAGTTGGTGCTTGCAAAAGATCCATGAAATTTGTGCTTCACGTGGTGTTTCTAGTAAGATGGACAAGTGTCTACGAAAAGAGGGATTTGGTGCTTCCTGCTAGTCGGTGCTAAAAAACAATCAAAGGGAATTGGTGCTTCCTATGAGTATGTGCTCACAAAATAGATTGATGTAATCGAGTAGGTTCTCTTATTTTACATCAATACCAACAAGCTTGGTGGTTTTTTCTTGAATGGGTTTCCACGTGAAAAATCTTGTCTCATGTGTATGATACTCATGGTGTGTATGCTTGTATGTTGATTTCATGTTGCTTCCATATTACATATTCTTGTTGATTATATGGATGGGTTACAATATTGAATAAGAAAAGTAAATAGGCATAAAAGTTTAAAATTAGCCTTAACACTGATTCACCTCCCCTCTCAGTATTATCATTGTTTCTAACAATTAGTAGTAGAGCCACGTTACTTCAGGAATAGCTTAATCGCTAGAAGGTATATCAAAGGTAAACAATGACTAATCCAGCTTGGCTAACAATAGAAGGAGTTCCATTTTTAAACGGATCAAACCATGAGCTTGACTATGAAGTCTGGGAGGTTAGAATGGTGGACTATTTAATAGCCTTAGATGTTGATATGTGGTGCGCCATGTTGAATGGAGAAAATAATGAACATAATGAAAAAACCAAGGAGGTCATCATGAAAGGGTTGTCTAAGCTAGACACTGATAAAGTGAGACATTGTGGGTCAACAACAAAAGTGTTGAACATACTATAATGTCTACATTGTGGAGATAGCCATCTGGCTCAAGAAGAGGCTGAGGAGCCCCATTGCCCTAACAATGAACCAGAAAATAGAGAAGTTGTTGCTCATCACACTCTTGTTGATGATGAAGATGTCTTAGAGGAGAGACCATGTTGCTCAGAAGGTATGCTATTGCTTTGTGATAAATGTAAAGAAATAAGTCATTCATTATCCAGATGTTCATGTGATTCACTTGAAGATAGAGAGAGCCATGCATCTAGTAGCTTTAACGAAGATAGACCCGTTTGAGTAGCAATAGAAAATAAGTTATCCTCTAAAGGAGAAGAGAGTACATCTCATGGGACAAACCTTAGACCTGTGGAAGACTCCATGGACACAAATATGGGCTTATAACTTTGTGGTAACTCAGCGAGCACCTTTGATAGTGAAAGAAATGATCTAAATGAAAGGATCTTTTTTAGAAAGAAGTTTATCTCTACTCTAAAGGAGATCAAGGACCTATCAGAGGCAAATCTCAAGTGAAAGGAGCAATTGAAAATCTACGAGCTTGAGAATGAGAAGTCGAACAAAACAATGGTTGAACTAAATGCTCAACAAGAAGAGGCTAACAAACTAACTTGCATGTTAACCAATCAGCTGAGTGAAAAGGAAGCTTACTGTGGGAGACTACAAAATGAGGTAGTCACATTGAGACATGACTTAGAAAAGTAAAAAATAGAGTTGTCTCAATATCAGAAGCTTGAGGGGAGCACAAATGCCTTGAACGAGATTCTTGTTAAGCAAGGTTCCCCGCTCATCAAGTTTGGTTTTTGTGTCAAAGAAAAACCAAGCTCCAAGATGGTGAACACTGAAGGGTCAACTTCCTAGGTAAAGGGAGTCAAGGTTCCAACAACAACAAAGAAATCAATCTTGTTGGACAACAACAACAACATGGAAAGCAGCAGCAACAAGAGAAGAAATCGCAGCAGCAGAGTGTTAAGAAGTAGAAACCAATAGTGCAGCATAAGAGGCTAGGCCGCTGCAAGGAAGAGTGCATGATAGTGATGCAAGCTGTCATAGAAGGCACATAAAGAGCCAACAAAGGTCCTTTCCTACTCAAGGAAAAAGCCTACAAAGAAAAGTAACCTCTGTCATCAAAATACTTTTCATGAATTTTGTTTGTCTTACAATAATTTTGGACATAAAGGCATAGACTATAGATGGCATGCAAGGAAACAAGATGTGTTGGGTAGTAGCAACCCAAGAATGCACAAAAAGGCTAAGAGAAGGCATGTTTTCCACGGTAGGAGTTTTGGAAAGAATGTTGTCAAGAAAAGTAACTCCTCTACCTTGATCTTTAGCCATGTTGAATGCTAAAACTGTGGCAATCTCGGGCACAAGAGAGCTGGTTGTAGAAATGAGAAGAAATAGAATGTTTCTCAACATATGCATGTGAATGTAGCAGCTCGAGATTTGAAGACAAGGAGAAAGAATGGAGTTGAGAAATACAGACTTGTCTTCAATGCTTTGTGTCAAATGAGCAAGATGAAAAGAGGAAGAAATAAGGAGAATGATACTCCTAATCTTGTAGCATACCCCTTTGTATGGCAGAAAGACTCCGAGTGGATTTGGGTGAAGAAAGAGGAGGTGAAAGAGAAGTTTCCTCTATTCATCTACACTCAAGAGAAGACCCAAACAGGGGTAAAGAAGAATCAAGATGGTAATGCTTCTATTAGAACTCGACCTTTGAAGGTCTGGAGGAAGAAGGGGGGTGATCTGCTCAGGGGGAGTAGATCCTTTGTTTCTCTTCAGTGAAGGAAGAGAATCGCCTCAAGGGAGGCTGAATAAGTTAGATGCAAGAAGCCAAAAAGAATAAATAGAAATGTGCATTTGGTTGTGAAGGTATGGTTTTGTTTTTCTTGCTTATTACAAGAATAAAATGGTTTATTTTGAATGTATCAGCATTAAAAAATAGGAGTGCAACTAGCATGAAAAGTACACAACAATATATTATGTTGTGGGAACAAGATGGGATGCAATGGAAGTGTGGAATCACAGGAAGCTCACAGTCAAGTTAGGTCCACAAGATTATTCCCCACGCAGAGGAAAGAAAACATTTGCAAGAGATCAATGAGCATTGGTGCAAGGGGGTTGCTTTAATAAGTAATAGTAGGTAACAATTGGCAGCCTCAAAAAGGAAGATTGTTGAGAAAATAAAAGTTTTTCATCTTTGGTGAAATACCCTTATTTCATTTAAGTGGCGAGTTTGATTATGCATAGCATTCTTGTGTTCATGAAAAAAAATTGATGTAAGATTTTTCATGTCCCTTAACATTAAATTGGTATACCTATGTCAATTGGTTGTGTTGGGCTCATGTTGAGTAACCTTGTGTGAAAATCGACATTTCTTTTTGAGAAAAGAAATATTAGAGTTTTCCTGGTACATTGTTCCATTTGTATCAAATCTTTTGGTGCAATTGGTGTAAGAAGTAGTCCCTATTATATGAAAATGATCTCAAGGGGAGAAGTGGAGATGCTAAAAAATATGAGCATAGTCTCGGAAGCAGCAACAACAACGAAAAAGTGCGAGCATCATCATTAATTGGTATT
The DNA here is from genome assembly GCA_000404065.3 of Pinus taeda. Lineage (NCBI taxonomy): Eukaryota > Viridiplantae > Streptophyta > Pinopsida > Pinales > Pinaceae > Pinus > Pinus taeda. The sequence continues at coordinate 68,534 of APFE030624827.1, read as the reverse complement.
TGCAACAACAATAATTCCATGAGTAGTTTAATTGGTATCAATCTTTAACTGATACAAAAAAAATGCATTAGTAGAGAGAGATCTCAGGCATCAACGATAAGGTGTCCAAAACTTGAGGCATTCAAATCAGAGGCAATATATGTTCAGAGGGAGCATATCAAAAAATGCATTAGTAGAGACAGTCCTGGAAAAGATTTCACAAAGCAGAATGCACATCTCAATAGCTAGACTCTGGTCTTCACAGCCAAGTGATTGCATGGGGAGAGAAATGAAGCTTGTAGCCCCTTTCCATTGATGTCAAAGGGGGAGATAATTGTGGAGAAGTTGTGATGGCTTGTGCAAAAGAAAGCATGCCATTGGTGTCTCATGCAATGAGATGTGTTGAAACAGCATGAGGTTTGGCCATCACATCAAGAGAAGGATGGAGTGTTGCCATTAATGCCAAAGGGGGGGGCAGTTGTTGGACAGTTGGCATTGTCTGGATGGTTAGTGGCCTAGCGAAAACATTTGTAAGTGTGTTGGCATTGATGTTAACAATCATGCTAGGGAGAAGTGTTGGGCAGTTGGAATTTCCTAACTATTGGTAGGAGTGTTGGCATTGATGTTAACCAGACTAGCTTGGATGATTGTCGCAATAGATGCTAGCAGTGATGGCCTAGGAGGAATCCCATGGTTGTTCATGGCTCAAAAAGATTCCTATGATAGCTACAAGCTTTAAGTAGAAAATCATCATATTTGCAGGCTTAGTGGAAAAGCCATAAAATGATAAACTACTGTGTTGATCAGGATGGAATCTCAAGGTAGTTGCAGACTTCTTTTAAAGAATCATCACAGTAACAAGCTACTGAAGAAGCCAAAAAATGATGATTACAGTAATGGACCAGACGGAAGTCCATCATAGTTTCATGCTTCATGCAAACGATCACCATGGTGGGTGTAATTTCAGTTGTCTGCAGAGTCAAGGAGCATAATACTAGCAGAGAGTTTGGAGCCATCTTAGAGGTAATAGATGGACTCAAAGCCTACATCGGACCCCCTTTATCAGAAAGTTCTCTTGAAGAAATTTCCAACGATATGCGGAAGTCCAAAAATGGACTCTTGGATCAAAAGTTATGGCATGCTAAAGTTCAAAGATTTGAAGCCTTAAGCATGAAAGAATATCGAAAATCACATATTGGAGGTCCAGATATATCGACGATCGTAACAACAAAGAATCATCCGTATTGGTGACCGCATATCAGGGGTCAAGCATACCAACGCATTGCATATCGAAGGTCTAGAGAAATCGGATATTGACGATCGCAACATCGGAGCACGATGTATCACATATCGACAGATCGGATGATCAAAGATCGACACATTGGTGTATCGTCAAATCAAAGATCGGCACATTAGTATATCACATATCAGTGATCGCAATATTGGAAATTTCCAAGTGTGAACCGTTTACAAAGCTGCGATATGGGCGAAGCATCGATAATGTTATAAGCCACCAAGGATGTTGATAAAGAATTAACAAATGATTTCATCACAAAACCAAAGGTTGACATGCCCTTTTCTCTCTTCTCTAGTAGGACACATGGTGGCATATGATTGAATTTGATAAGGACACATGGCAACATGTGATTGGCTCCAATAAAGACATATGGCAGCATCTGGTGGGATTCGATAAGGGACAAGTGGACGCTGATGTCAGCATGACATGGCGATATGGAAGAACACATAGTAGGCAATTTTAGCATTTTGAGAGGGCCTAATGGGCCATATCCGAGTGACATGTGTCACCTCTAAGACGTCACCACGTGACAGTGAAGGAGCCAAGAGAAAATTGGAACGTCACGTTAAGTTACAATAAAAAAGAGGCTCTGATGTGGTATTAAGCTGATAGTCACCGACCCAGTCATATAATAAAACAAATGTCAAAGGAGAAAAGCGCAAGGGACAAAGGAGTAATGGTGAATCATGAGGTGAAATTTCTCTGATAAGCACGATACAAGGAGTTAAATGCGTATGGGTCGATCGCGGCAATATTGAATGCAGGCACAAAGGAGTTGGTTGCTGGAATAAATGACGACTATAATGGATCAACATAAAACTCTGAGACAAGGAAACAAGGACAATGATCCATAGAGAATCCATGTTGAAGTATTGTGAAACCATAAATAATCATGTAGAACCCTCAGTGATAGGAGATCGGTTCACAGAGAGGATCGTTCCTGGTGGAGTGTGCAAGGGGACTGAGAATTCATTCTCAGCATGGAGAAACAGCCAGGTGCCCATTCTCATGGTGAATGGAGTGGCAGAGACCAAGAAAAATGCAACAACATGGAAGAGCCATGTCGAGGTACAATGCACAGTGTGAACACAACAATGTGGCAACATTGATCAAGGGAAGTATCATAGTTTCCAATGAGAGCTAAGTGGAAAAATCTGTGTGTGATTGCACCACTGTGTAAGGCTGAGAGAGAGCTTGTTCTGTAGAAAAAGGTTGAGAGTGCCTATGCAAAGGCAAGAGAGCCCGAGAGCAGTGTTGTGTGCGAAAGGCCAATGTTACCTGTGCTCTGTGTGTAAGGTTGAAGTGTTTGTGCATTGTGAGAAAGGCCGAAGGTGCATGTGTTGTTAGAAAGGCCAAAGGTGCATGTGCTGTTAGAAAGGCCGAAAGTGCCTGTGCAAAGAAAGGAGGCTGAGAGCTGTGGAGAGCAAGAGGCTGAGATTTGAGTGCATGCCAATGAAGAGCAGAGAACATAAAGCTGCCTGGATGGTGATGAGTGACTGATGTTGAGCAAGTCATTGGGTTGTTGTAGAGTGTGCAAAGTGAGTAAAGTGAGTAGGGGACAAAGTTGTTATCAGGAATAGTGGCTGCCAAATTACAGAGAACATTCAATTCTTATTTGAGTGTGGATTGGTGTCTACATACAGGAAGTTGGTGCTTTCGTTCTCTAGTGGGTGCTTGAGAAGGCTTGGGGGTTGGTGGCTCCTGCAAGTTGTTGTTTGCATAAATCCAAGGAGCTACAAGTTGGTGTTTGCAACAAATCAGTGAAATTGGTGCTTCACATGGAGTTTCTTGTAAGCTTGACAGGTGTCTACAAATAGAGGGAATAGGTGCTCTTATTTTAAATTAATAAAAACAAGAATCTTGGAAGTTTTTTTACGAAAGGGTTTCCACGTGAAAAGCCTTGTGTCTCATGTGTATGATACTCATGGTGTGTATGCTCGTATGTTGATTTAATGTTGCTACCATATTACATATTGCTACTGATTATATGGATGGGTGCCAAGATTGAGTATGAAAAGTAAATAAGCATAAAAGTTTAAACTTAGCCTTAATATTGATTCACCCCCCCCAGTATTATCATTATTTCCAACATATGGTTGTGATATATCTGGGTCACATGTGACCAACATAAGATAGGTCACAAATCACGGTCTAAATTTTCAGTGGAAAGTCACGCACAAGTCTATAATGCGACCTTGCGACCTTAGCAATAAAGTTATAGGAAGAACTTAGGTTCTTAGGCTTTTAGGGTGGAATTTTCTCAGTTCTAAGGAAGCCCTAAACAAGTAAAGAGAGAAGGAAACCCTAAGAGACCATAAGCAAACGATTACAAAAAAATTAGTATGGTGGGTCTCTAAAATTTCAAAATGGTTAAATTTTGCGATTGTTGTAGCAGCTACAACAACTCCCTAAATACTCTCACTATTATTTGTGTTAGCTGCATTGGAACTTTAAGCATTGTTGTCACTTGTATCCCATTCAGTAGAATAGTGTGTATTGTCCTTATGAAATTTTTAAACCCTACCTTCAGTAGTTACTTGTTTGGCTTTGTCATAGGCTATATTCCCCTAGCCATCCATTCAATTCAATGGAAGTTTCATTGTGATACTTTTGTACTAGAACAATTTTATCTACACCTTTAGTAGTTTTTTCGCAAAAATCATATCACATGATTTTATTTTGCACTTTGTTGGAGAAAATGAACAATACTTGTCTAAGGCATTTTATGTTATTGAAATGGTTTATAATATGGCATGTAATAGACATAATCATATTGGTAGCTACTCTTGATTAGGTATCTCTCAATTGAGTAGTCATATAGATAAAGATTATATTGCAATGGCTTTTCCCTTCCTTTCTAGACTTTGTAATTGGACCTTCAAGATTGTATGGTCATAGTCCACATGGGCCTAAGCCCATCATTGAAGCCCAATAGCTCATTGTAAAACAAACTTAAGCATACTTGTTTTTGTGCTAATATTTTCCAAGATTCCTTTTTTACTAGTTGTAGATAATGACAATTTCAAGATAGATATTCTAATATGGAACAAGCTATTGTAAATTAGATAAATTTGCAAGCACTCTTCTATTTATTTGGTTTTAACTTGCGTCAAACAATTTTAGACCTCCTTTTGGGAGTTCCTATGCATTGTCTTTTTAATTTTAATGGCATTTTCGAGTTCATAAGGCTTCAAGTCATGAAAAACTCACAACAATAGGATTCTTTCCTAGGGACCAACTCTCCCTTTTCTCATAAAGACGTGTGTCCATGGAAAATATCCTCATCAGGAGGAATTTAGCTATGGGTGTTCAAGGGACGCTTCTAATGCCAGGAAAGTAAAATGACTAAAAATACTATATTTGACATAAATTGCATTATTAATCACGTGGATGAAATTAAGCAACTATTATCTACACAAATCTGATATTTAATTATGTAATCCTCTCATATATTATTGCAGTCAAATGCATATCATTGTTTTCTCATAGTTTGTACCTTCTCTTAAAGCAATTGAATCAACAATCGCAAAGGCAATTTACCTCATTTTAGCCAGTGTGCATTGCCCAAAAGATTGAGAAGTAATACCCACTATTTTGTGCTCGCTTTTCTCTTATGTTCTTCTCTTGTTATATTTTCTCTTAACATTCTACTCTTACTTAATTAAAAAGACAAAGTGTTATGCTATCTTTTCTCTAATGTTTCAATCTTGCTTAATTATAGAGGCAAGGTGTTATGTTACTAGGGACTCAATTATGGTTTTGGGACTAGAATTATAATTACAATTCCAAAAATGTTATTATTAACAATACATAGTTAATTGTTGTAAACACATTCTTAATAAAAATCGAAAATACGCAATGGTACACACACATTAACCTAGATATTTTACCTTGGAAACCCAACAACGGAAAAAGCCCAAAATATTTTTTAGTAAATATTATTTTACAATTTTTTAATACAATATGTATATCAACTTTCACAACCTCCAATCCATTAACCTTGGTTTAAAATACAATCCTACTTCCTTAACCAGAATTAAAAAAACCATGGTTTTAACTATGTGCCACAAAACTGTGAAAAGTAAAAACCATGTGCCAAAAACTGCATGGGGAAACTAGGTTCCAAAACAATTATCTACAACAATTTTTTTATAGAATAACAGTGAAACCATAACCATGCAACATCATGGCAATGTAAATGTCTTAGAAAAGTATATATGACATCACCATGCAACTCTGTGGCGAGAGAAGCAACTTTAAGAAGAGTACAAAGGTCACAAAAGCAACCCTACCATGTACATGGAACTTCAAGAAAACATTATTATATTAAATGCTAAATATTATATTAGCATTAATATATATATTGATATATCAAACATAGAACATTAAGAATTAATACTTAACTCAAATCCCAACATTAATCCACCTTCTTACAAAATATATTACATGTATACATCCTTTCTTAAGTTTAATTACCTCTTGTTTTGAAAAGAGGCCAAATAAGATTACGTTTAATTACCTTTTTTAATGCGTTTACATGATAGGATTTAATGAACAAGTATCATATTGTAACCCATTAAATTATATGGGATGAAATCCACGATTTTTGAAAAATAGTAATAAATATATCAGGATAGATATTAAATTAAATTATGTTGGAGGTAACCTAAGTTTTCGAAAATAGTTATTATTATTCAATGTTACATAATGGATTTGAATATGGGTGAAAAGTGTAATAACCTCCCCTCATTAAATTTTATTAAATCATAAAAAATATATTTAATTAGTGCACAATTATATTAATGTGAAGACGAAGAATTGAAAATATTTATTTAAATTTTATATTTGAAAATAAATTAAAAAATGGAGGAATGAGTGATATGTGAGTTTGTAGCCTATGAATTTTCGTTGTGGTATAAATTTATCTATTTATACATTATAAACATATATATAAGAAGGTACATTTTTATCTAGTTATTTATTAAATTTTAAAATATTTTTTTTGTGTTGGTTTTAATATTAATAAATTTGGTCAACATATTTCTTTCATCTATATTACTTAAATATAAAATAATTGTTAGTCTTTTTTTCTATAATCTATTTTTATATATTTAAATCATTATATTTGATATTATTATGAATATAATATATTTGCAAAGAAATAAATAAATAATAATCAAGTTGAGAGATGTATTCTATAACTTAATTTAAGGGTAATGTGTAATTATGTCTAGGCTCAAAGTAGAATTGACATGTGTTATTTTTAAAATAAAATAAAATATTTTTAAAATTAAAAAAATAATATCAATAATAATCAAATAAAAAATAAATATTCATATTTGGTTCATTTTAATTAAAAATATTATAAAATGTAGTTGTATTGGTTGTTGATATTACAACCCAATACAAAGGAAATATGGTAAAAATGTTTCACTCTTACTCTTAGTTATAAATATAAAAATTCCATGCTCATATGAAATAACATAGTTTTATATAAACTTCTAAAATTCTTTTAATGTAATTAAAGCAAAAACAAATAAAATTTACATTATTTATATTTGTATATTTCAATTGGATACATAAATAAGTCATTTTAATGTGCATGATAATTAATTTATTTTAATATTAACTTTAGAAAAAACATAAATGTGAACCACAATAAAATATTTCAATTTGCAAAAAGAAAAAGTAATTAAACATAAAAAGATTAAATTCCTTCATTGTAACAGTAATAAGATATAAATGTGTAATTAATTCAATTCTTAATATAAAATTAAGATATGACATTTTAGTCCACATGGGGTAGTTCAAGTGGCAATGGCCGTGGAAATGAAGTCTCACCGAACCGGAAGTCTTGGGTTCAAATCTTGGGCTACCCTTCCCCCGTTGAGGGGTACTTAATGGACATGTAAATTGGAGAGTCCCACCCCAGCCTACAAAAAAAAAAAGATGTAACATTTTAAAAAATAATAACAATGATTAAAAAATTCAATGTGCATAATAAATAAAAATGTCAATAAATATAATTAAGTAATATTGAAATGTATTTAAAAAAAATATTAATAGGAAAACAGTTTTAATGTAGACAATGTAACCCATAAATATCTCAATGCTCATGTTAACTAAATTATTTCAATGTCAACAATTTAAATATTATATATGGTTTTAAAATAAATAAATAATAATAATAATAATAATAATAGAAAAATTAAATTCTTATTTTGAGAGAGGGATTCATCTTAACCATCTATTATCAAGTCCCTAGAGGAATGCAAGCTTTGGAGGTGCAAAATTTTTAAGTTTTGCACTATAAAAATGGTTTTCACCTCGAGATTTGATCCCTCTCGGATTTTGCTAGATTCGTTGTTAAAATGGATCTATACTAGTAATAATTAATAAGTATCATTAATAATTATGAAGGACATGCTTATTAGTTGGAACATGACTATTCATACAAGGACATTCCATCTAATATTTATATGGGGCCCTTATTTGTAATTGAATCACATCAATTTATTGATACATTTATTCAATATATTATATCGTATCCTCAACGAATCACTTCATACTCCAAGTCTTTTGGATATTTTAGTGGTAAGCCGGGATTGCATATGACATTTGGTATTAAAGCCTAGTTATCTGATTTGGCTTTTGGTCATGCTCCTATTAGAGCTTCATTTATGATCTTAGTCACTGGCCATACATGCTATTAGTCACACTGAAAAAAGAAAAAGAAAAATTTAGAGTTTCTTTGATTGGGTCCTTGCCCACCTTCATACTTTAGCCGCTAAAGTTTCAAAAACTTGATTAAGAATTTCTATTAAAAAAGTTGCTCCACTATAGAAGGAAATTTGTTATGAACCTTGCACCTTAAAAATGATAAGAAACCAATAATTATAGTCTTCCTTTAGGTGGAAACCTCCTTTATCAATAAATACAATGTTCAAGACAATATTTGATGATCCCTAACACTACATCTCCTTAGTGTGTTTGTGTATGTGTAGGAGACAAAGGGTACAATTATAATAAAATGAAACTATGAGAAGTTTTAGTCTACATAAGAATATAGTGATAGAAACGTAATCACATGATATATAAGGCTTAGTAAGGGGTTTTATGGTTAACATGAGCTTATATAGGGTTTAACATGCCCTTCTACTGCCCCCCCTCCTCTTAAACAAGTATTTTCCTCAACACTTGACTACATGTGGTCGTTTTTGCATGAACAACACATCTTCCCTTGTCACTTATTCTATTTGTAGGTTCTTCCATTTGATGAGATACTCAGTGATTGCTTGATTTTTTAGCTACTTAGTCCTTGTTTCCAGGATTTTTTATGGTTCTAGTATTATTTCCTTTTTTCATTAATCTCTGGTGGAATAGTTTTGATTGATATCTTGTGACTGATTACCTCCTCTAAGAAAGAAATATGGAAGACTAGATGTACATGTGAAGATGGAGGTAGCTCCAATTTGTAAGTTGTACTTCCAATCCTTTGCAACACCTTATAAGGGCCATAATATCTTGGTGCTAAGTTATGTCCTTTGTTGCTTGAAGGACCTCTGTTTATATGGTTGTAGTATCACAAATACCCAATCCCGCACTTCAAATTCCCTTTCATTGCGATGTTGTTTTGCTTCTTGTTTCATCCTATTTTGTGCCATAACCAAGTTGTCCTTCAATACTTTGAGAACCTCTTGTTGGTGTTGTATGTGGTCCTCTATTGCTTGAGCCTTTATAGTCCCTTTCAAAGGTGATGTGATGGATGGAGGATGAAATCTATAAAGTGCCATAAATAGTGGCATGTTTGATGACGTAGAGAAGGATGTATTTTACCACCATTCTACCAAGGGAAGCCTTTTGATTTATTTTGTTTGTTTATTAGAAGCAAAATAATGTAGATATATTTCTAAACATTTATTCGCAATCTCAATTTACCCATGAGATTGATGATGGGAAGATGAGATGTGAGCCAATTGAGTACCCAAAAAAGAAAATAATTCAATCCAAAAATTTCCAGTGAAAATTGGTTCTCTGCCACTTATTATAATATTTGGTATTTCATGTAGCTTTTGCATTGTTTCCATCATTACTTCTGCCACTTTACTTGCTTTAAAAGGATGAGAAAAAGAGAAAAAATGGGCATACTTTTTCATTTGATCTTTTGTGGTGTCATGATCTAGTTGATTGACCTTGATATTACATTAGCAATGATATAACCTTAGGGCTCATAAATCATTATTTGGAGATCTTAGGTCAAGGATCCAGTTATTTTACTTCTATTATTAGTGGATGTGATAATAGTTATGATATACCAATTTGATGTTACAATGATGATGGCTATGATAGACCAGTTTTATGATTGTGTAATCATGTCGATAAATTCATTATGTTGTTTCGTTTACATATTTTGAGGGGTAGCTTCTTGCTTACAAGTAACACTTATGTTGATGATTATGTAATGATGATAATTTAGCATGCACAATTATATTGATAACTAACATTATGAACATATATCACTGATGATTATTAAGTGTGGTAGGATACCTCGCAGATGCACCTGAATGTGATAAGTCAATGATATCTCGCTTGATCGATTACATACTATTGACATTAAAATTTAACGTTCAAAATAATATCTTGCTATGATTATTAATGGCATGATGCTAGTTGCAGGCACATGTTAGTTGCTTGGTTGAACCGATCACACATGGGTGATGGGGCTATACAGATAGGTAAAACTCCATGGAAGGGCTGAGACAACATCCTTGCTTCCACCCACTAAAAATTCCATCGTGACTTGCGAGGAAGGTGTTGGGATACTTTCGCCTTGAAGATCATGATGTCACGAGAGCGAACTCTAGATTGGATCGCTCATGAGGATTTACTGGGGGTGCGCATCAAGGCAGATTCCTTGATGCCCAACACCATTAATCTCAATATAGATGGTGACACAGGGGATGACAACGATATTTTTCATCGTGCTCAGTTTTTCCCCGCATAGTTATAGGATGCTTGATGGGAAAGTGATCTGGTGCCTTTGAAACTTCAAAGGGAATTTCTTGAAGGGAACAAACGACTTAAGAACCCTGACATGTTGGAAAATCAAGAGGCTCATGTATTATAGATGATTTTCCTTAACTTGAGAATTACTTATGACATGTGTTAACATTTTATTGCTTTATTAGATCTTTGTTTATTAAGCAATTACCAAAACAATGAAGATCACAACAAGACAAAGTACGCAAGATATGGGCTCCAAGATAGGGAAAAATCCCTCCAAGGGAAAACCCATAAAATTTCTTCTCTTCTTCTTTAGAGTATTCTTACAAAGAGACTTCCAAAACCCAAATACCAAAGCCAACAACCGTACCAAGCATCAAGTTAATGCTCAATAATACCTTCTCCAAGGCAACTTCCAAACTTTGACCTACTGCAACTTCATCCCAAAATTTTGGCCGTGCAACTTCTTCTCAGAATTTTGACCCTGCAATTTCGGCCTCTTGCAATTGAAGCTTCACAGAAACCCTAACTTCACATGTGTGAATAGAGAGAGAAAGAGAGATATATATTTGGCCCAAGAAACTTAACTTTTTCCTTTCTTTCTTCTTCCTTCTAGCTCTTCTTCTCCTTTTCTACTACAGATTGAACTTGACTTGGATGAGAGTCCCAAATGAAATTGAGCTCCTTATATTTATAGTCTCCTTGAGGGGTCGAATAACCCTCCTTTAAGTCGACTTGATCTTTCTCTTGGATCAACATGGTCTTGGGATACAAAATGGATTTTTCTTAATAAAAAAAATATCCTTCTTTATTACAATGAGTCCAAATGAGACCATGGCACATGACTAATAATATTATTTATCCTAGAAAGACCTATAAAACTTAAAAGCATGAACAACAAGCTTTTGAATCAAACTTGAGTATGAAACCCATACTCTAAACTAAAATATAGTTTATCTCTCCTTCATTTTCTTTCTCTGTAAAGAATATAGAATGTCATGATTACAATTAGGTCATTATGAAGACCGAACCTAGTTACAATTTTCAACACTCCCTCTTAACTAGGGAGGTATTCATAATCCCATTACATGGTACAAGGAATCTCAATCTTGACGCATTCTCATAATAAGAGTCAGATTGATAAGCCATCTTTGTCAAGCATCTTTATCATAACCATCATTGTCTATGAAGGCCTTAACGAGACAAGCTCATTCTTAATCGAGAGCATTTTGCTAGGAGGCTTTACATGAGTTGCCACACCACCTCTAAATACTCCATCCAGATGTGCACTGGGTATGTCCTTTTAGGACTATTCTTATCTTGGATTTCCAATCCTGAATCCTCAAAGAATATTGATCCTCTTTGACTACTCTTGTCTTGGATGCCCTACCTCATCCTCTAAGAGTATCAGTCAACAACTTCTTTTCCTTAATTCTATAATCCATAAGAAGTTCCAATCTCAGATGTTTATCCAACCCTCCAAAATCCATTCTTTCTTTATGGCCTTCACTTAGAATTATGTTTGTTATCCCTGGTCTAGTGCCTGACCCATAAAGACAAAATATATCTGACATCACTCCCTCTCAATTAGGGAGGAGATGTCCACCAAACCAAGCTTATATCTCAAGTACTCAAGCTTCTTGTTTGGTAATGCTTTAGTTAGTATGTCTGCTACTTGTTCATCTGTAGGTAGATAGTGCAGCTCCACGACCCCATATCGTACCACTATTTTGACATAGTGGTACTTATTATTTGTATGCTTTGCTTTAGCATGAAACATCGGGACTTTCGTCAATCTTAAGCAACTTTCATTATCACAATGCATTTGTGTAGGGCTAAGTGATCCTTCAAACAAGTCTGATAATAACATCTTGAGCCAAACTGCTTCTCGATAAACTTCACTTGCAACAACATATTCAGCTTTAACACTACTCAAAGCAACTGTACCCTGCTTTCTTCTCATCCATGAGACCATGGAATACTCTGGGCTGACGCATCCACCTGTTATGCATCTTTCTTCTGTCTCATTGGCACCCCAATTTGAATATGTATATCCCATGATTTGGATTTCATTACCAATATACTAGAGGTAGTGATGTAAGGTCCCACACAAATATCTTAAGATATGCTTGGATGCAATCTAATGATCATGTTTTGGCTCCATCTGAAACTGGCTGAAGACATTCACTACAAAAAAAAAAAAATTGTCTCGTATTTACGTGATACAACAAGGACCCAATCAACTGACTATAGCAAGTAGTATCCACTGGACTAGAATCTCCTCAATTTCTTTAAATTTGTAATCATAGGAGTTATCATAGGCTTGTTATTCATAATGTCAAACTTCTTAAGTATCTTGATCACAAATTTACCTTGACCAAGATATATCTCACATCGCTTTTGCCATACTTATAGTCCCAAGTAATAATGCATAATCCTAAGATCCTTCATATCAAACTCGGTTGCTTACTTCTTGCACTCTTGACTCTGATGCTCTACACTTGTCATTAGTAGATCATCCACATGCAAGAGTATGATAATTGGTTCACCCTCGACCACCCTGATATATAGGTTAGGACTTATAGTACTCTTGGTAAAATAAGTCTTAATAGGTATACATCTTCAACCTCCACACATGAGCCTCCCTCTGATTTATTTCAAATCCTTGAGGTTGCTCAATGTAAACCTCCTCATCATTGGTCCCATTCAAGAAAGTTGTCTTGACATCCATTCGATGGATGTTTTATCCCATAGTAGAAGCCAACGAAACAAACAATCTTATTGTTTTATATCTAGTTGTGGGAGCAAATGTTTCCTCGCAATCAATCCCTTATTTCTATGAGAAGCCTCTTGCTACAAACCTTGCTTTGTATTTATCAATGCTCCCATCTGCATCATACTTTATCTTGTAAATCCATTTTGAAGTGAATATAGACTTGTCACTTGGCCTATGGACAATCTCCCAAACATCATTCTTCATTATGGATTGGCATTAATCCTACATTACATTCCTCCACTCTTGATGTTTAACTGCATCTTGATAGGAGGAAGGTTTTGCTTCAATAAGATTTGTCATATATGAAGCATACCAAAAATACCTCTTTGGTATTTTACTTTCCCTTAAGGTCCCTGATGTCGTATGTCCTTATGCTTCTTGTAGAGTATCTCTCAAGCAAGCAAACCTCTTTCGATCTTCAGGAATAATCACTTGTTGTATCAACTCAATCGGACCTTCAACATCTTCTTGACTAGATGTTTGATATTGACCATAATTGTCCCTTGAGATATCCTCAAAGATAGGAATATCTTCATCATATTCAACCAGAGCATCCCTCAATTTCTTGTAAGTTATCCTCTCATCAAAGATGACTTCCCTGCTTACCTCAATTCGACAATCCTCTTAACATAGATTCTATACGCCTTTGATAAAGTACTATAACCAACAAATATTCCCTTTAGACTAGTAGGATCCAACTTCTTTATATTTTCCTTAGGTATATGAATATACACAGGACACCCAAATATTCAAAGGTGATCCACACTTGACTTCTTTCCCATAATTTTTTCTTCTAGAGTTATGTTGTTGAAGATTCTTTGGGGACTTCGGTTCTCCAAGTAAGCAATTGTCATACATGCTTCTCCCCATAGGAATTGAGGGATATATTGATCATGAAGCATGGCCCTGACACATTCTTCAATAGTTTTATCCTTCCTTCCAGCCACACCATTCTGTTCAAGATTATAGGGAACAATAAGCTCCCTCTTGACCCCATATTCCTTGCAAAAAGATATCAACTCTTTGGAGGTGTATTCTCCACAATTCTCTGACCTTAGAGTCTTGATCTTTCTCTTGATTAGATTCTCCACTTCATTCTTGAAATCCTAAAACTTTTCAAATACCTCATCCTTGTCCTTGAGGAGGTATAACCATGTTTTCCTTCAAAAATCATCAATTAATGTTACATAATACTGATGCCCACCAAGACTTAATTGCCATAGGTCCACATACATCTGAATGTATGAGATCTAAAACTTCCTTAGATCTGGTATCACTTCTTACAAATGTCTTCTTTATGTTCTTTCTTAGAGCAGATCCCTTCATGTTCTTTCTTCATTTTGAGGATGTCATTGACCATTTGACTCAGAGATGGAAAATTATTACAATGAAGTTGTCCATACCTTCTATGCCATAATTCTAAAGGAATCACATCCAAGCGAACTAAGGCATAAGATAGAGGTTTAAAAAGTATATATAATGTCCCCTCACAAATCCCTATGGCCCTAGCATCATCAACACTATAGTCCTTACCCAAAACCAAAACCTTACCACCAAAAAACGAAACTCTATCATCCTTATCCTATTGACAAGAAATAGAAAGTATTTTTTCTTCAAACCTGGAACATATAAAACACTGTTGAGGTGAATTCTTCCACTAGACTCGAGCTCCAACAAAATACATCCAATCCTTTTCACTAGATAGCTCTTTTTGTCTCCAAGTTCGATTGAATGAGAGGAATTTCCTTTAGATAGAGTTTGAAGTTGAATGCATTCTCTTGTCATATATCTGGAGGCACCACTGTTAATAATACATTCTCATCTTTAATAGTGTCAAATAAAGTGGAGAACAAACTTCCATCTACTACTTCCTTTGCGAGCTTGGAGATGATCTTCAATAAACAATCATTGATAGATGTAGCGATATTTCCAAGAAACTTGAAACCCTTCCTTATAACCCTTGCCATAGTGCCAACTAAGATGTGATCTTCAATCTCCTTAGACCTTAGCTCTGATACCATGTTGGAAAATTAGGAGACTTATGTATTATACATGATTTTCCTTAAATTGATAATTATTTGTGATACATGTTTCCCTTTTATTATTTTATTAGATATTTGTTCATCAAGTAATTACCAAAATAATGAAGATCGCAAGAAAACAAAGTACAGAATATATAGGCTCCAAACCAGGGAAAAACCCCTCCAAGGGGGAAACCCAGAAAAATGTTTCTCTTCTTTTTTAGAATTTGCTTACAAAGAGACTTTCGAGACCTAAAGACCAAAGCCAACAACCCTACCAAGCACCAAGTAAAAGCTCAACAAGGTCTTTTCCAATGCAGCGTCCAAACTTCGACCTACTGCAACTTCATCCCAGAATTTCAGCCCTACAATTTCAGCCTCCTGCAACTGCAACTTCACATAAACCCTAAATTCACACATGTGAAGAGAGAGAGAGATATTTAGCCCAAGAAACTTCATTTTTTCCTTCCTTTCTTCGTCCTTTAGCGTTTATTCTCCTTCTCTATTGCAGATTGAATTTGGATGACAGTCCCAACTGAAGTTGAGCTCCTTGTACTTATAACTTCCTTGAGGGATCAAATAACCCTCCTTTAGGCTGACTTGATCTTGCTCTTGGGAAAACATGGCCTTGGGATACAAAATGGTTTTTTCTTGATAAAAGAAATATCTTTCTTTATTAGAATGAGTCCAATTGGGACTATGACACATGACCAATAATATTATTTAATCTATAAAGACCTAGAAAACTTAAAAGCACGAAATACATGCTTTTGACTCAAACTTGAGTATGAAACCCATACTCCAAAATAAAATATAATTTTTCTTTCTTTCTTTTTCTTTCTTTTTCTTTCTTTAAAAAGAATATACAATGTCATGATTACAATTAGGTCATTATGACAACCAAACCTAGTTACAATTTTCAACACTCCCTCTTAACTAAGGAGGTATTCATAATCCCATTACATGGTACAAGGAATCTCAATCTTGAAGCATTATCATAAGAAGAGTCATATTGATAATCCATCTTTGTCAAGCATCTTTATCATAACTAGCATTGTCCTTGAAGGACTTAACTAGAAAAACTCATCATTAATTGAAAGCATTATGTTGGGAGGCTTCACGTGAGTTGTCACAAATTCTAAGGCACATACCCCACCTGGATGTGTTGAGAAATATAGGGCATAAAAAGTTAGAAGATCTCTCTTCTTGATAATTGCTTGTGATATGCTTTTACTTGGATTATTAGCTTCTCTTTGTTATTTTATAATTGTGTTCTTTTCATCAAGATAATTACCAAATAAACGATAGATGACAAGAGACACAATATGTAGCCTAGTCAGCCCGGGCCAAAACCTCTCATTCTTTGAGAAGAAAACCCAATCAGAAATTCTTCTTATAGATCTTCAATTGACGAATACTAAGACCATGACAAAGACCCTTGACTCTAGTGTCCTCCCAAGACCAAGTACCTACCCTCTTCTTCAACGATGCTTTTCCTCTTCTTGTTCTCGACTTCCTTTGTCTTCTTGATCTCGACTCCTTCCCTTCTTGATCTCAGCTTCCTTTTATTCTTGGTCTCTTCCTGTAGGCTTGCCACCCTACCACATAAACCCTAGACTATCTTCGCTTCCTTTATAGTATCCACAAGAGAGAGACTTATTTTACCTTGACTCGGCTTCTCCTAGCGAGGTTCTATACCCAAATAACAATCACCTAAAACTGACAGCAGTTCCTTAGACTTTTTTGGATACCTTCAGTTCTTCTATGTGGGAGGACAAAATGACCCAAAAAAAATGCTAGACTATCTTCAATATCTCTCCTCTTTGTTGTGATGATATGAAGGATTCTCATAGTGTATGCTTCACACTTCTCTATCGACTTGCTTCACAAAATTTGTTTTCTCCAAATGAGGCAGAGTATAGGTATATATACAAGACATGATCTCTTGAAGGGAAGTTGACTTCATCTTCTATATTTATCTCTTTGTTCTAGGCCAACATGACGAGGGCTAGTGATAAGGTCTTGGAGGATGACTTTAAATAGACATGTGTGATTCTTTACAATGTGTAACATGTCTTTATTACATGACAATGATTCTTTTATTCTTTTATGACTAAATGAAAAAATTCCTAAAGGCTCTCAATGGGAGCCTTGAATCAAAAATAAAAACTCTTGATCATGAAACCCATGATGCAAGCTTTACAATAATTTTATTTTTCTTCTTTACATCTCTTTACATAAAATCACAATTACATGTCATTATGAAGACCAAACCTAGTTACACTTTTCAACACCCTCTTAACTAGGGAGGTATTTATAATAGTACTTGGTCATTCTCAATCTGAAGAATTTATCATAAGAAGAATCGGATTGGTAACCCATTTGTTTAGCATCATATCAAACAACATTGTCACATAGCAAGGCCTTGACTAACAACTTTATCTCTCCATAAGGTCTGAGCTCAATGCTAGCAAGACCAATGATTTATAGACACTCTCATCATTGTGTCTCTCGGAACATACCCCACTCGAGCTCTCAAGGTGTGTTCCATTAGGACTATTCTTATCTTAGATTCCCAGTCCTCAAAGAATATTGGTCCTTCATGACTACTCTTATCTTGGATGCCTTATCTCATCCTCAAAGAGTATCAAATGCCAAATGATTACCCAATCCTCTCATTCTGTCTTCCTAAGTGAAGACTAAAATGACATGTATATCTCTCCCTCTCAATTAGGGAGGATATATATATTCCAATAAAGGAATTTACTCATTTCTACATAAGGAATGTACCTAAGATCCTTCTTGGCTTAGGAATTTACAAGTTTCTTCCAAGTAAGAAACTTCTTTCTAGGCCCCCTCTTAATTAGTGACCTACAACAGCTTCTCAAGTGGAGATGATGGGACAACTAGCTACTTGAAGAGCTCATTCCTTCGATGTCATGAATTTCCTTTGTTACAGAGTCTTCATCTTTTTGGGAATTCTTCATAGGGAACATACCATCCATCACTTTTATCCATGATTCATTCATGTCATCATTCCTCTTATCAAAACATGATATATCAGTCTACACCTCGCATTGACTCATGTTATGCTACCTTCATCATGCTTTGTCCTTCGGAAGGTTCTTGCATCCTTCTACATGGTTATTTTGGAAGACATCCACAGTTCTTCCATTTGGTAGCCCTTCATAAGCCCATCCAGATACTAGTTCATAAATAATGAATACTTACATAATAATTACCTGATGGTATTTTAACATGACATCTTGTAGGCATCAACACCCTACATATATGTTGATATATATCCTAAAGATATGCATTGTCAAGTATCTCCATATTTTTCCAGACTTCTATCAGGGTCTCCATATCTTTTTCAAAGATATCATAGTCAAATCTTCTTGGTCTTTCGAATGTTGACTAATTATCATTGTTGCATATGATCTCTTCCTTCCTTTCTTCACACATTTCATTCCCAGGAGCTTCAAAGTTCATCGGTTGTATTCAACCACCTCATATTCCATATGAGGGCATATTATGTTGATTTCATCTAAATAAATATGTGACCCATGCATTCTTTCATCCCCTTTGAGGGAGGAGATTCCTTCTTTGATCATGCTTATTAAGATTGAGTAGTGATTCATGTTGTGTGCAACCATATGTCATGACTTCCATGATATTGAATTTGTGCATACATACCTCATCTTTTCTTTTGGGTCATCCAAAATTCCGACAACAGCTTCCTTTGAGTGAAGGAACTTCACCCCTTGACCTGCTTCATTGTTATGTTATCATACCATCAAACTATGAATTCCACGAGATTGGAATTCTTAAAGAAACACTTGCTTTTCCTCTTGATCGTTGAATCTTTCAATGAAGATTCTATTAAAGAATATTGAGGATCTTGCATATCCTATCCTGCAGATGTTACCTTTTGACAGATGTACAATAACCCTTTTCCTAGATGACTTCTTCCTTTTTCATAAGTATCACTTGAGTTTTCAATGAGGTTTTTCAAGAGATATATCCTACATAGTTGGCTTCCATAGGTTTTGTTCCAGAGATCCATCATATTACATATGTCACGAGATTTAACTTATAATGCTTCTACTGTGATGTCATTCTCTAATATGATGGATCCTATCCTATTTTCAATGCTTCCTATCTATAATTTACAACATAATAGTACCTTTTTGTGAAGGAGTCTCTTAGTCATAGTAGAGATCTTTCACTTCCTCCTTCTTAGGCTTCTTTATCTCATGCTCTTCTACTTCTTTGGTAATATGGTCTTCTTCCTTATTCCTCTTTTTATTGTCCCTTTTAACCTTAGGACAATCTCTTCGATCATGCCTATATTCTTGACACCCATAGCATTATACTTTAGCCATGTTCTTCTTCTTCTTTTGAGGACCAAATTTTCCAAACTTTCCTTTTCTTCTTGACATAGCAACATACACTTGATTCTACTCATTTGTTCCTACATCCGACTTTGCCTTTAGTATGGTTTCTTTGATCTTGCACAATGACCATATATCTTGAAAGGAGTGGCTTCTTTCTTCCCATATATACTTCAAGTGAAGTTGCCCCATTCCTTCAGTAGTACATTCCATCCTACATTGGTCATTTGTTTTTCAGACGTTATTTCACCCAGATCTTGAAGGTGATCTCTTATTTCATAAATCCTCATAAAATATGAAGTTATTCCTTCTTCCCTTGAGATATTTAATTTGTAGAGTTCTTGCCTTAGAGAGATTATTTCTCCAACAGTACTTAAAGAAAACAACTCTACCAATTTGTCATATATATTTTTTGCAGTGTCTAATTTTGATACATATGGGATGAGAGAGGCTTTGATGGATTATATGAGAATCCTCTGGGCCCTCACTTCCCCTTTCATGAATCTAGCATGTGCTTTATTATCTTCTTTGGGAGGTTGGGTTATTGACCCTTTCATGTAATCCATGACTTCATTCTCAATGAGGTCTACATCTGTTCTTTTCTTCCATGCAAGGAAGTTTGCAGCCCCAACAAAATTTGTCGCTTTCCTTGCAAAAATATATTTTGATAGTTTCAAATGAAGTCATAAACTTACTTGAGAAGTTGTTGTTTGCTTCCTCATTATAGATGTTGATAGAAGATTACTCCTTTAAATATTGAGGAAGAGATTGCTTCACGATCTTTTTTGAATGTTCTATCCTTCCTTAGATGGTGATCTTAGAAATGCTTCTAGGGTTTTGGTCTTTCTTCTTGCTTCCTTCTTGAAGATGATTTCAAGACTCTTGCTAGAATATGTTTCTTCGATCTAGGGTTTGGGTATGATGAAGATCCTGATATCTTGCTTGGTGTCCTTTGGCTTTCTTTTATCCTTCTTTCAAGCTCGATTCTCGTGTGTCTTTTTGAATAGATGCCCCTACTTGACTTCAACACCTAAGATCCGATTCCATGTTGAGAAATCTAGGGCATAAGAAGTTAGGAGATTTCTCCTTGATAATTTCTTGTGATCTAATTTTACTTCTTGGATTATGATCTTCTCTTCGTTATGTTATTATTGTGTTATTTTCATCAAGACAATTACCAATAAACAATAGAAGACTAAAGACATAGTATGTAGGCTAGTCAGCCAGGGAAAAAACCTCTCACTCTTTGAGAGGAAAACCCAATCAGAAATTCTTCTTATAGATCTTAAATTAAAGAATACCAAGATCATGACAAGGACCCTTGACTCTAGTGTCCTCCCAAGACCAAGTCACTACCCTCTTCTTCAACGATGCTTTTCCTCTTCTTGTTATCAACTTCCTTTCTCTTCTCGATCTCAGCTCCTTCCCTTCTTGATCTCAGCTTCCTTTTATTCTCGGTCTCTTCTTGTAGGCTTGCCACCCTACCACAGAAACCCTAGATTATCTTTGCTTCCTTTATAGTCTCTACAAGAGAGAGACTTATTGTACCTTGACTCGACTTCTCCTAGCGAGGTTCTATACCCAAACAATAATCACCTCAAAGTGACAGCAGCTCCTTCGAATTCATCTAGATACCTTCGATTATGTTATCTTCGCATGTGGAAGGAAAAACTGACCCAAAAACAATGCTAGACTATCTTCGTTATCTTTCCTCTTTGCTGCATTGATATGAAGGCTTCTTCTAGTGTATACTTCGTACTTCTTTCTCGACTTGCTTCACTGAATTAGTTGTCTCCAAATGAGGCCAAGTATGGGTATATATACAAGTTTGTTCATGACCTCTAGGCCAACATGATCTCTTAGAGGGAATCTGACTTCATGTTCTAGATTCATCTCTTTGTGGTAGGCCAACATGATGAGGGTTAGTGACAAGGTCTTGGACGATGACTTTACATAGACAAGTGTGACTCTTTACAATGTGTAACATGTCTTTATTACATGACATTGACTCTTTCTTCTTTTATGACTAGATGAAAAATTCCTATAGGCTCTCAATGGGAGCCTTGAGTCAAAAATAGAAACCCTTCCTCGTGAAGCCCATGATGCAAGCATTACAATAATTTTATTTTCTTTTTTACATATCTTTACATAAAATCACAATTACATGTCATTCTGAAGACCGAACCTAATTACACTTTTCAACAGGATGTTCACCGGGTATGTCCCTTTAAGACTATTTTTATATTGGATTTCCAATCTTGAATCCTCAAAGAATATCGATCCTCTTCGACTACTCTTGGCTTGGACGCCCTACCTCAACCTCAAAGAGTATCAGTAAACAACTTCTTTTCCTGGATTCTACAATCCATAAGAAGTTCCAATATCAAATGCGTATTTAATCCTCTAGAGTCCATTATTTATTTATGGCCTTCACTAAGACTTACGATTGTTAGTCCTTGTATAGTGCATGACCCATAAAGACAAGAACTATCCAACATCACTCCCTCTCAATTAGGGAGGAGATGTCCACCAAACCAATATTATCTCTCAAGTACTCAATCTTCTTGTTTGGTAATGCTTTAGTTAGTATCTCAGCTACCTGTTCATCTATAAGTAGATAGTGCAGCTCCACAACCCCATCTCGTACCAAGCTTATGACGTACTGGTGCTTATTATTTATATGCTTTGTTCTAGCATGAAACATCGGGTCTTCCACCAATCTTATAAAACTTTCATTATCACAATGTATCCGTGTAGAGCTAAGCAGTCCTTCAAACAAGTCTAATAATAACTTCCTGAGCCAAACTGCTTCTCCACAAACTTCGCTTGCGACAACATATTCAACTTCAACTCTACTCAAAGCACTTGTATCTTATTTTATGCTCATCCATGAGACCATGGAAGTGTTGGAAAATGTAACTAGGTTCGGTCTTCATTTAATGTATTTGAGTCATCATGTAATGTACTTGTCAAAAGAACAAATAAAATAATTTTTATCATTATTATTGTGACTTATTAAAGCATGGGTTTCATGCTTTGGTCACCATGTTTTAGGTCAAAGTCCACATTGAGGACTTCTGGGACTTATTCTGATTCAATAGAGTCATTATACTTTTAAAGAGGCCCTTCTTGGGCTTTTGAATCATGTAAAAGGGTTAAGTATTGAGTCAAATATGATTTATGTATCCTCCACACCATGTCGGCTTAGAAGAAGATCAAGTCGGCCTAAGAACCGTATTTGATCTCACATGGATCCTATAAATACAAGCACATTGAATTCATTTGGATCATCACTATCTCACAAGAAGTTTGATATCTCTTGTAGCTGGGAAAAGTGCGAACTCTATTGCCTGGAAGCCGAAATGAATGCAAGTTTGGGGAAGTCTAAGGAGAAAGGAAAAATCAAAATTTTGGTGCCTCCCTCTCTCTGTTTTGTGCTCTGGACTGGGAGATCGAAGTTTTAGAAGTTTCTTTGTTGTCCGACATTCCTGCCTATTCAAAGTTGTTGTAAAGGGGTCGAAATTTTGGGAGGTTGACTTGGTGTGGAGGGAGGTCTGGTCTTGGTCTAGGGTGAAGACTCTCAAAGAATATTGTTGAAAGGAAGAATTTCTTGACTGGGTTTTCCCTTCGAGGGAGGTTTTTCCCTGGCATAGTGCCTGCATCTGGTGTCTATTATTTTATGTGTTGTTGCTTTGGTAATTTCTTGATGAACTAAAAGAAAGAAGATATAAATAATTGTAATAATAAGAAACATCACAAGTAATTATCAAGAATAAGAAAATATTTCTGCCTTTCTGATTTTCTAACAAGAAGACCTTAGGTTGAACCATCCACCTATTGTGCTTCTTTTGTTTGTCTCACTTCCACCCCAATCTGAATCTATATATCCCATGAGTTGGATTTCATTACCAATATACTGGAGGAAATGATGTATCTGTTGAAATATGTAACTAGGTTCGGCCTTCATAATGACATATGTAATCATGATTTTATGTATTTGATGTAAAGAGAAAAATCAATGTATTATTGTCATTCTTGAGGCATGGGTTTCATGCTCAAGGAAAAATTATTTATAGGATGAGCACCCATTAAGTGCTTTTAGGGATTGTCATTGACTCTACAAGTCAATTAAGTCATTTTCATGTATGGAAGACCCTTTTGGGATTGTTACATATTGTAAAGAAAAAATTATTTGAGTCAAAATAGCGTCAAAGACCCTCCAAGACCTTGTCATAATGCTACAACAAGTCGACCTTCAAAGAATCACAAGTCAACCTGCCTAGAGGAACAAGTCGACCTATTAGGGCACTTGAAGAAGCCTATAAATAAACGTACATACACTCATTCAAAACATAACAAGAAGTTCAATAAAAGGAAGAAGAAGTGACCTAAAGCCAAAGAAGAAAAAATAAGACTTCAAGGAAGGAGAATCTGAATTTTAAAGGATTGTTTTTGGGGATGAAATTCCTGACACGTGCGAAAAAAAAGTCTAGGCATCATTTAGTGCAACAAACACTAAATTGTTGCAGCCACTATAGGAGGCCGAGAACAAGTGAAAGAGGAACCATTTTGCAAGTCGAGTTGTCGAAGAAGACATTGTTATCCAAGTGAAGGAGAAAAGAGAATAAAAACACCATCTTTGTCTCGCACATGCCAACTAGAGTTTCTGTAGTGAAGGTCGAAGACCTCAGCCCTGAAGCACCTAGCGGAAATTTGAGGAGACGCTGAAATCTGGTGTTTTGTAGCAAGTTTGACCAAAATTGACTTAGTGGAAGAAGAGTTGATAAAGAAGTGACTTGACTTGGTCTTGGAGTGGTCTTGGTAAAGGGTCATAGGTCTTGGAATTCATCATTTGAAGTTCTATAAAAAGAGAAAAGTTCTTATGGGTTTTCCTCTCAATAGGAGAGGGTTTGGCCCTCGCTGATAGTCTATATCTTGAGTTCTATTTGTCTTATTGATCTTCATTGTTTGGTATTTGTTTGATGATAGAAAACACTAATAATAATCAAGTGAAAGAAGAATCTAATCAATTTAAGTAAACTACACCACACACAGTTATCAAAGAAGAGAAATCACCTAA
The DNA here is from genome assembly GCA_000404065.3 of Pinus taeda. Taxonomy (NCBI): domain Eukaryota; kingdom Viridiplantae; phylum Streptophyta; class Pinopsida; order Pinales; family Pinaceae; genus Pinus; species Pinus taeda. The sequence continues at coordinate 43,984 of APFE030624827.1, read as the reverse complement.
TTTAGCTGCCCTAAATTTCTCAACATGGTATCAAAGCTAAGGTGACAAGACAAGAAGAGGCAGTTTTGAAGATCATCAATTAAAGAAGAATACATAAGTGTCAGAGCACAAGGAGATCATCCACACATCATCTTGAAGGAAGGAACTAAGGAACAAAAAATCTCAAAAGATCACATCATCACAAGAAGAAGATGACATCAAGGACCCTACCTCCACTCAAAGAAAGTAGGACTATATATTTGAAGCATCTTGAAGCCTCCTCATTCTACATCATCATACAAGGAAGCATGAAGAAGCATTATCGTCATCCTCAAATCAACGTGATATCCTCTCTTTGAAGAAAGAATCACATCTCAAGTATATTGGAAGGACATCTCTAAAAGAAGTATTGTCATCTTCAAGGAGGAAATCATCGTCAAAATCAAGAAAGGCATAAGTTGAAGATATAATCATCAAAGAAGCATATTCACATGACAGGTGAGTACCTTCATATCTATTTCTGAATAAATTATCGAAATGACTTCATTTTGCAAGGAAAACAATAAATTGGTTGGGTCATTAATTTTCCTTGCATGGAAGAAGAGGACATATTTGATCCTCGTAGAAAATGAAGTCATTGGACATGTTAATGGTTGAATTATCAAACCACCACAAGAAGAAGTTCAAGCTCTATCGAAATATATGAAAGGGGAAATAAGGGAAAAAACAATCCTTATAAAATCAATCAAGGATCCCCTCATCCCTTATGTAGCAAAGTTGGAGAATGCAAAACAAATCTATGATAAGTTGGCAGAATCGTTCTCTGTAAGCATAGCACAAGAAGTGATATCTTTAAGAACTGAGCTATACAAAATGAAGGTATCAAAAGAAGAATCGATCTCCTCATATATTTTGAGGGTGTCAGAAATATGAGACCAACTAGAATAGTTAGGGGAAATAAAGTTCGATAAAGAAATGACCACTATTGTACTTAATACACTACTATATGAATGGGGTAACTTTGTATCAAGTATCTAAGGAAAAAAGGAAGCCACCCCATTCAGTTAACTTTGGTTATTATGTAAGATTGAAGAAACAAGGTTGAAAGCAAAAAGCGATGTGGGATCAAATGAACAAGTTCAAGTATTTTCTACCATGGCTAGGAGAAAAGGAAAGTCTGGGAAGTTTGGTCCTAAAAAAAATAAGAAGATCGATATGTCAAAGATCCAATTCTATGGATCTCAAGAGTATGGGAATTTCAAGAGATATTTTCCTAAACTCTAGAAAGACATCAAGAAAAGGAAAGAAAGAAATGAAGCCCATATAAATGAAAATGTAAAAGACCCTGATGAGAAGAAATCTAGGAAGGAAGAAGGGATAAGTCTTCACTATTAAGGTCTCTCACTAGTACATAGCAAGGAGAAGTAGGAGGTGAAAAGAGCTCTACTATGGTTAAAGATTGCAGTCAAGATGAGAAGCATCATGATAGTATGCATGATATTGGAAGATGGCATCATATTAGAAGCATACAATTGAAGTAGATCATGACATAATTATAGAAGATTGAAAGGATCACTGAAGTACAAGTCTACATGGTTGTAGCAGTCGTTATGATGGAAAGGAAGTAGCTCATGATTTCCTCATTGAAAGCATGAAAAGACAACCGAAATAGTAGTATATATGGTTGGAAAAAATTCATCTAGTTGATAGAAAAAGATCATCATCATTATTATAAAGGAGCATTTATAGGATGAGGATAATCAAGATCCTCCATTGGAATCCTCATTAGAAGGTTCAACTCTAATTTGAAGAATCAAGTGTCTCAATTCCACCTTGTGTGGGATCCATGGTTTAGGAGGTTGATGGTATGGTGACAAAGAAGTGAAACATGTTAAGATGGTTGAAGTATGTATGTATTTGATAGATTAATTCATGTCATCATATAGTTGCAGATAGCATGGTTGAATTCTCTATCTCATGAGCATGATCAAAGAAGAAGGATATCTTCCGTTAGAACTATGCATGAAGGTATATACCTTGAACTAGTTCACATATCGATAAGATGAAATCAACATAATATGACCTCATATGGAATACGAGGTGGTTGAAAAAGCTGAAGGAACTATGTATAGAAGCTCCCGATGAGCAATATGTGAAGAAATGAAGAAGAGTTCATAAAATATGAAACTATAGTCACATAAGAGAAGATAAGTGATCAACATCTGATAACTAGAAGAATTAGCTATGACATCCCCATGGAGAAGATATGAAGACCTTGATAAAGTATCTAAAGGATGAAGACCCTTGAAATTGAAAGTCTTGGATATCTGTTTATGAATTGTACGGATTTACAGGGTAAGTTCCTCAGACAAAACACCAAAGGACACTGCTCACAAACAAATCACAAATCAATACACCAGTGTTCTTGACGTGGTTAAAACCCTCAAAGAGGGAAACAGTCCAGGGCCTGAGCCAATGCGACCACTTCAGGAAATTTATTAATAAAATAAATCAAATTTGCATAAGCTTCTCTCATGAACGGCCACCCTACAAATGACCCTCCATACTCTATAAATAGAGATCATGTACCAATCGAGTGTTACGCCACAGTTCAAGCATCGGTAATACCGAGGAGAGAATGAACCGTCAGATCACTTCGTGTCTAGAACATATCGTGACTGTCAGATTGTAAGTTACAAAAGTACATAGTAAAGAAACACAGTTTACCTAACTCTACACTAGATCAAGCTATACTTAACTATTTCCTATGTGTCAGAATATCCTAACATCCCCCCTTAAGAACAACTTGGGATAGGATTGAAGAATGTACAAATATGACACAATAGGAGAAGGAAGGAGGCATTAGAGCCTAGCCCCCCTTAGTGAAAACTTCCTAAACTCCAACCATAAATCAAAGTTTAGTAAACTTCGCCTCTGTGAGAGCCTTTGTAAAGATGTCTGCAACTTGATCATCTATTGAACAATATTGCACTTCAAGAACATGGTCATGAATGAGCTTTCTGATGAAGTGCATGTGCAGTTCAATATGTTTTTTCCGCTGATGTTGGACTGCATCTTTGAATAGTTTAATGGCGCTTTGATTTTCACACCAAATTGTAGTCAGATGTTGCTGCTAAAAGCCAAACTCCTACAGGATTTGAAGAAGCCACAGGGATTCCTTGCTAGCTTCTACGACACCATGATACTCTGCTTCTACTGAAGAAAGAGAAATGGAACTTTGTTTCTTGCAAGCCTATTGATGCCTCTAAAATCGTAGGACCAACATTAGGGGATAACCACACGGTCTGGACCTTAGTACAACTCCTTTTCCATTTGGGATGGTGGCTCCCACTGGGGGTTATGGGACCAATTTCCAAATAATGTGTGGTTTAATGAATGAATGTTTTAAAATGTATATCGGAGATTGTACGTGGTTTAATCTATGACTTTAAAATATACAAATATACATACATAACCCGGGTAATCTAATAACAATGCGATTCTTGATAATTCCTAACAGACAAACAATCATATAGATGATTTACTTATCCATAAAAAGGTGCATTTAAATAATGATTACTTTGTTTAAGAAATTAAACAAAGTAATTATGAAAATATATCGCATGACATCGTAATATTTATCGCTGATATGTATCTCTAATTGTAACAATTCTAAATCGTTCAGAAATGACTCAATATAGAATTATTTGAAGCGTATGAATATATCAACAATAGAAAAATTAAATGAAATGCTAATTAAATCAAGACAAAAAGAACAGTGATAGAAATATCGCATGCATTTTTGAGTCTTGACCTGTAAATAACATTTCGGTTCCACCTCTTTATTCCAAAAACTTCCAGGAGATACAAAAAAGCAGGTCTTGAAAAAGTTATTTCACAAAAATCTGAAACCTTGATCCACTGCTTATAAAAAATAAATTTAGAAGCGCAAAAGTGCAACTTTTCAAGTCTACTTTTTGTACAAATTGAGGACCCTTTCCTCAATAACATGAAAGGGTTTATATAATAGAACTAAAACAAAATGTCAACAAAAATCACTTAGAGCTATTAAAACTGTAAACATTAAAATCTGGGATTTGAATTACAAAAATAGTAGTACGATTGTCGTTGAAAATATTCATTGTATCTACTGTCGCTCCTGGATCCGCAATTGAAAAATTGAGAGCATGTTTTAAATTTCTGGAGGATGAATTATCCTTGAGTGGAGTTGTCCCGTGTACATGGCATCTGAAACGTCGAGCACCATGCGATCAACAGCGTCGTTAAGGCATTTGATGGTCATCTGTTGACTGTGTGACTTGACCAAAAAGGACCAAAATGCATCCCAAGTAAGGCTTTGTACTCTATTGAGTTGTTCTTATTTGGTGGCCAAATCCTAATTCCATTGATTTTCTAACATTTTTGCTTTCGGGAGATTTCCAGGGAAACAGTCATAAATAAAATTGAATCCACATAAATTATCATTTACCAGCTCTATCACATTGTTCATTGTAGCTCTAGCCCTAGAAGTAACCCTTTTTTCCTTTATTAACTGTGTTTCCCATTCCGAAAACAATACTTCTTTATGTGACTCTTGAATTTTGGGTAGGTTAGCAGCTCTGCCTTTCACTGTGCTTTGCCATTTGAGGAAATTTGAGACCTTGTCATCTACGTCCTCAGATTCTAAATGGTATTAAATGCTTGATCGATCAGCGATGCAGTTATGATGCATAATGAGTCGATAGGCGATATTTTATGGCAAAGGAGATTGAGTTGTTGTGATACGGCCTTATTTGCTTCTAGAGCTTCCTTCTTGAATTCCTTGACCTTAGGATAATTTCTGAACTATTCTGTATATAGTTGAAGTTGTGAGATTTCCTCCTATTTTGTCTTTATTCCTTGTTGATGTATCAATTGAAGTTGTTCGAGCTGCTAGGACAACTGTTGTTGTTTCTAGATGGCATGCTAGTCAATCTTTTGTTTCTCCAGGGTTAATTGAACTTTGAGCTGCTTGTTCCTCTGTTTTTCTTCGGCCAACTATTCCTCAAGCCGATTAATCTTATGTTTTTCTACTGTTGTTTGCTCTTCAAGCTGAGAAATCCTTTGATCTTTTTCTTTGATTAATAGATTAACCTCAGTGGCCTTATCAATTGTGGTTGTTGTGTAAGCCCTAGCATATTGGGATAGCTTAGTCAAATCCTTAGAAGGATCGACCTCTGAATCCTTCTATATAACATTCTCAATTTCTGATTAAGGAGCTATGGATGATGTCTGGTCAATTTTCCTCTTTTTTCTTTGTTTCCTGACTACAACCCTATGCTTAGGCCTGTAAAAGACATCCAAAGGTGGTATCTCCTCAATATTTAATGTAATTTCACCTGAAGAATTTTCAAGGATTATTTCAACCTATTTCTGAGCTATGTCTGTATTAGGTGTCCCTTCAATTGTGCTCTCAGTGACGATGGGTTGTTGAGTTGCGGGCGATGCTAATGCAACACTGTTTTGGGGATCACTCTGGCTTTTGATCTGCTGATCAAATTGTTCCCATTCTTTTATCAAGATCGGGTCAATATTAACATCTGTGCTAAGGGGTTCACTTATCTTTTCAATTGTTTCCCCTTTCTCGGAAATCTCTTCAATAGTCTACTCCCCGTTGTGTTCTTCTTGTTGAACAGTACGGGTAGTATTTAATAAATCTAGAGGCAATGTTTGTAACCTCCTTGTCCTGTATTCCATGAATTCATCCATCTTTGCGGCTCCTAGTTTGAATCTTTCCAGATGAGTTACGTGGGAAAATAACTCTGCAGAAGCGAATAAATCATCAAACTCATCCTCCTCATGTAGAAATTTAGTAATTTTCACCTGACTGTTGAAATTGTAAGCGACCTTGTTTAAATCATAGTGTCTCTTAGGAATTACTGCTAGACTCAGGTGCTTAGTTTTCTCTGCCTCTTTTCAGCATGTTTAAAGTCACGCAATGTGTAAGTGCCACAGTGGAGGGGAAATGGAGGCCACACTTGTTTTTTAAAGTCTTTAAGGTTTCTAGTCATTCCCTTCTCCACTATTTGGTATGCTATTTCCCTAGCTAATAGCTTGTATGGGATATAGAGTGGAAGGACGTGAGGTTCTGTTATACTCCCAAAAACCCTAATATAGGTGAAATTCTCCTCCCCGAACCAACTGCTGATTGAAGTTAAGTCGATGTTGGCTTCGTAAGAGACCCGAGGAGCAGGTTTGTTAAAGATGGCTTGATGAACAAGTAAAACAAAACTATGACAAATTTTGTATATGTGATTCTTATATTTAGACTTCCATAGATACTTATGATAAATATGAATGGGGGTTGGATCTTGAACAATCCATTTCCACCCTAGAATGGGAAAGTCAAAATTGAAACAGATAGTGTCTATTATGTAGGCGCTCATATAAAATGGGGGCATGACTCTGGTGGTGACAAATTTGTTTCTTCTATAATCTAAAATTTGACTGGCCATTTTATCTGATAGAATGGTTTCCCAATCCATGATAAAAGAGTTTACTGTTGCTTCTATTAAGGGGACCATTTCTATAGAAAACCTAGCAAAATCTGGGCTTCCAAAGAGCCTACATACCATTGCAGCAACATAACAATACGAGGTTGCTAAAGAGTCCACGGAGTACATACCAGAAGACTCGTGTTTATGCTTGTTTAGAAAATGTCTCCACTATTTGATAGGGTCTAACTCTAGGTCATTCTCCTTAGCGAAAGCTTCCAGAAATGCCTTGTTGTAGTGCCGTCGGGGATCCGAAAAACGATACATCTTCTTAACATCTTCAAGCTTGAATGTCCCGAACATCTTCCCATCGGATGTGAAGAAGGCTCTATATATTATATCAATACTTTGGATCACCCATCTCACTAAATCATTATACGGTAAAACTTTGGCTCGGGCTGTTATTTTATGGAGGAAGGAGTTGGCCAAGTCATTGAGCATGCTCTCTGTTTTATCGGTTCCATCCGTTGTTGCTTCTTCCTTTATCTCCATTGGATCTTCTACTTCGAGTAAAATTATAGATGCCTTCACATGAGATTTTACCGAGTCCAAGATAGGTAGTATCTGCAATTACCACCAATTTCGATGGTGCTTCTTCCACTACAACAGGGGCCTTGCCTTCCGAGATTTCTTAGACATTTTGCCTGATTATGTGATTCTCAATTAGTTCTGCAAAATAAGAAAGAGGAGCGTAACAGTTGAAAAACTTGAACAGAGATAATACAAATTACAGACGAAACGTAGTTAAGCACATTAGATGCATGAGATGTTATGTTGTACTTAACTATCTCAGATGAAATCTTCAAAGGACGTACCCATAACTGCTCCTTAATGTTTTGCCGTAACTTCCAACGTGAAACTTTAATGTTGAAACCATATGCCGCATCGCAAGTCTTGTAACGGTCTTTTGTAAAATAGGTGTCATTACTCCGCGATTTGCGATCAACGATTGTGTTATTTTAATATTTGTGTAATAATCGCGTATCGCAAATCGGGGGTTATAAGTGCCATACTCAAAAGATTTGTTTGCATAGTTGCGATTGTGATGAGTGCTGAGCTGGCATGGGGAGACAATGAGTTTTAATCTTGGAAAGTCACGTTATTTCTTTGTTGTCGATTTATCCCTTTATCACATGTATTCATAATATTTGTCACTTTAACTATCGAGAGCACACTATTTGATAATTAAATCGCATCATGATTCTTCAATGCAGTTTATTGGGTGCTTCTTTATGAATCAACGATATCCGATTTGCGATGGCATTATTGGATCACAAGATTTCAATGGAGTTTTATGGACAACGATATATCGCATTGCAAAGTTCCAATGCCGCTTTAAGTCATCCCATGGGATTAATGTTGTGTGAGATGCGATAGTTTTATTACATCATGAGTATAAAAGGCTTACCTTGATAAAACTTTCCAATGAAGGTTTTGTTATGACTATGATTGCATCGCAAGCTCTTCAAATGGATTTTCACGAGTTATAAAGAAATGTGGTTTGCGATGAGCGGTCCTAACTATTTTAAAAGAAATTTTCATATAACTTTAATGGAAAATTCATTTTATTCAAAATTTTATTGCTTTTATCTATATTCAAAAGGGCACCCATTTCTTATTTAGCATTTTAAGAATAAGACTTTAAAAATTGAAATGGGGTGGTTGTTGCATAGCACAACAAAGCCCATGTAATAGGTCCTAAACCAAGAGTGAACACATAACCTGCAGTAGACTTCTGATCATCAGGGTCACCAACCCAATCGGAATCAGTGAAACCAACCAAGAGAGGAGATGTTTCTGCACTGTAATGAATCCCAAACTAAATTGTACCTCGAACATAACGAAGTACTCTTTTAGCTACTTTCCAATGACTTTCATGTGGGTTTTTCATAAACCGAGCAATAAGGCCAACAACAAAGGAAAGGTCAGAACGGGTATGGGTCAGATACAAAGTTTTCCTACAAGTTGACGGTATAAGGTAGCATCAACTTCAGGGGAAGTACAAGTGACTGAAAGTTTGGCTCCACACTGAAAGGGAGAAGGCGTTGGATTACAGTATTCCATGTGAAAATGGTCTAGAAGATCACAAGCATACTTCGACTAGGAAAGGGAAATACCTTTCTTCGATTGCAAGACTTGAAGACCAAATGAAAATGTCCTAAGTTTGTCATTTCAAACTTCTTTTTAAGGCTCGACTTCACATGGTTTGTAAGGTTGGGATCACTACCAGTAAGGATAAGATCATCAACATAAAGAACAAGAATGATGAGAGACTTTCCCACTTCCTTGGTGTAGACAGTATTGTCAGAATGACACCTACAAAAGCCAGTGTCTAAATGAAAGCTATCCATTTTGGCATACCAAGCCCTAGGGGCTTGCTTGAGACCATAAAGGGATTTCTTAATATGACATACAAGGTTGGAGTCTGTTTGTATAAATCCAGTAGGTTGTTCCATATAGATTTATTCATGCAAGTCCCCATGCAAGAAGGCACATTTAACATCCATCTAATGGACTTCCCATTTGAAAGAGGCAGCAAGGGAAAGAACAAGGCGGATAGAGTTCATTTTAGCAACAAGGAAGAAGGTTTCAGTATAGTCAATGCCTTCAACTTGTGAAAAACCCTTAGCAACAAGACAAGCTTTATGTTTATCGACTTTTCCATCTTGTCCATACTTGGTTCTATAAACCCATTTGCATCTAACAAGTTTTCGTCCCTTTGGAAGAGGAACAAGATCCCATGTATCATTTGCCAATAATGAACGATATTCTTCATTCATAGCTGTGTCCTAGTCTGGATGGCCTGAAGCTTCTGCAAAGGTGTCAGGATCATAATTTGTTAAAGCTTGAGCCAGTAAAGAAGAGGCTCTATCAAACTGAGAATGTGTACGTCGTTGATCTGTAGGATCACTGGCAAGAGAACCTGCTGCATCTCGAGTAGCACGAACCAATTTTAGAAGCTGAGGCGCTAAAGGAGGATCCTGAGAAGGTGGGGGAGGATTGTCATCCTCGTTGTCATCATTTGAAGAAGAAATATTTTTAGAAGTAGAAGGGATGGAGAGAGGTGGCACATCTGCCGAACTAGTCTCGTAGGCTGATATATTTTCAGCAAACTTTACATCTCTTCTAATGATAACATTTTTGAACTTAAGTGGAATAAGTCTATATCCTTTGACATCTTCAGAATATCCAACAAAAATACATTTTTTGCTCTTAGATTCTAAAGCTTTATGTTTCTCATATGGAATATGGGCCCATGCTTCACTTCCAAAAACACAAAAGTGACTCACATCTGGTTTAATTGAGCTCCATGCTTCTTCTAGAATGATATTCTTTAAAACCTTAGTAGGAGTGCGATTTACTATGTAATTTGCACAGTTAATTGTTTCTGCCCAAAAATTAAGACTAAGTCCTTTAGATTGAAGCATACAATTAGCCATTTCCTTTAAGGTGCGATTCTTCCTTTCAACTACACCATTTTGTTGTGGAGTATATGGAATAATATGTTGCATTTGAATTTCATTCTCAGTGAAAAAGTTGATGAATTTGTTGTTAACATATTCTCTGCCATGATCAGATCTTAGCTTAAGAATTTGATGTCCAAATTCTTTTTCAACAAAGGCCTTAAAGGCCAAGAACATGTTAAATACTTCACTCTTGAGTTTTAAGAAGTATACCAAGTGTGTATGGAGAAATCATCAATGAAAGTTAAGAAATAATTGTAACCAGATAATGAAACAACTAGAAGAGGACCATATAAATCATTATGCACAAGTTGTAAAGAGGCTGAGGCGTGCCAAGAGGCATATTTTTCAAAACTATCCCAATGATTTTTTTCGAGTACACATCCAAAACAAACACCATCTCTGCAAGATACCATTGGAAGACCTGTCACCATATTTTCTTTACATAGATTCTAAAGGGAGCGATAGTTTAAGTGACCAAATCACTCATGCCAAAGTTTGCTCACTTTAGCGTTATGAGCAACAAATACCGAGGGAAGGTTTGATGACCCAAATTTGTTAAACTTATACAACCTTGTAGAATCATCAGCAATGCCAGTAGCTAAAATCTATCTAGGATCTCTTAGGTCCTTAATTACAACACTGTGAGGTCAAAATTCAACGATTTTACCTTCACCTGAATGAGTTATCTGATATATAGATAGAAGGTTGCGGGATAAGGTTGGAACACATAATACATCATTAAATTGACCATTGTCTAGATGAACACTTCCAGTCCCTACAACACTAAGAGATCTATCATCACCAACATATATATTTTTGGTGTTACAATCATTTAAAAAAGAAAACATGGCTTTGTTTTTGTCCATGTTATAAGAAGCTCCATAATTAATGAGCCACTCATGAGAATGAGAAGGAGAAGATACATTTAGTGGATAACCAAACCGATATGCATGACAACCACATGCAGAAAGTGTTATTCCTGAAGATGAAGTTGAAGTTGAAGAATGCTCCAAATGGATGTTATGCTTCTTCATTACTGCTTCCAAGGCTTCCATCTTCTTAAAGCATTTGGATTCAAAGTGGTCATTTCAATTACAAAAGTGACAATGTCTATCAGTGTTCTTCCCTTTGTTTTCATTTTCTTTAGCATTTTGTTGAAATGATTTTTCATTTTCAAACTGAAATTGTTTAGGACCCTTGTTTCGTTTAGGGCCATTCTTTTCAGGATAATGCTTCTTAGGATTATTTGAATTTGGTTGTTGTTGGGCGGCTAAGGCTTTCTTAAAAGAGTTTCCAAGATTAAGAAGACCAAGATATAAGAGCTTTTCTTGTTCTCTTATTAAAGAATCACAAAAGGCATAAAAAAAGGGGGACTTGTAGTCTTGTCATTGAGAAATAAAGGTTTCTCTAGTAGAATTGAAGGTGGAAACAAACACAGAGTAGGCTGGTCCCAACTTACTAAGAATGGAATAGATAAGGCTACCATCTTCTTTCTTAACCTTAAAACTTTCCAAGAAAAGTCTGAGGGTCTTGAACTTCGAAAAAAGTCTTCAATGGAATAAAAAGTATTGGCGTCCAATGTAAGCAACTCATTTTCGAATTGATGGGCTCTAATTTCATTTTTAAGTCCAAAAACTTTAGTGAGTTGTTTCATTGTTTCATTAGGAGTATCAAGTTCTGCGATATGGAATCTAAGATCTGGAGAAATAGACATCCCTATCAACCCACATGCTTGATCTTGACTATTTTCCCATTTGGCTGCCTTATCTTCATCTTGAGGTTTGATTTCCTAGCCTGAGGCTATTTTGTAAAGATCTTTACTTCTAAGTAAATCCACAATGTAGGACCACCATTGTAAGTAGTTGGAATTTCCATTTTAACAGAAACTAAAGTTTTAGGTGATGAAAATAAGTGTTCCAATGGAAATATCTCGAAAAATTAGGCTGATTAAAAAAAACGAATCTAAAAACGGCTTCCGGATGAAGAAGTTATGGCTTTTTGAAGAAAAGTTGTTGAAGACGCTGACAAAATAGGTGAATGTGCATAAGTGAATGATAATGTTATATTTAAAAAAATCCCCCGCACACCCCCCTTTCCCCCTCGCCCCTCCAAAACTTAATCTAATTTAGCTCACTTTAAAAATAATATGTGACCCACTTTTATAAATAAGTGAAAGTCACTTTTACTTTATGAGCAATCCACTAAATTGTAACTCAAATAAAAAATAAAGAGACTTTCGAATTATAAGTGACTCACTTTTTATAATGGGTGAGAACACTTTTACATAGAGTAACTCTAAAACATAAGTTACATGTGCTTTTTGAAAAAATGACTCAACAAAAAGAAAGACTTGAACTCGAGACTTCTATTCTCATAAAGTAACTTTGGACCAAGTGTGCTAGTTTAAAAGGTTAGTAATTTTTATTTTTATTTTTTAGTCACTGAAGCTTTGGAGTGCGTGCTTACTTGAAAAAAATCTTTTTACTTACAAAAAAAAAAACCACACAATCCAACACAGACATACAAAAAAAACCAAACCTTATAGCTTCAAGTTAGCTTTTGTCGGAAACTAAATCTTTTCTTCAATGTTTCTGATTTTCCGAGATCACAATAAGGCGCGATGGAAAAGAGCATACACATGAGAAAAAAAACTTCTTTTCTATTTCTGATTTCCCAGATCGCATAGAGTTGTAGGGCAAAGAGCATATGCAAAAATGAAAGGTATAGATATGGTAATAAAAAGCAGAGAAATAAATAAACCGAAATAAACAGAGAGAAAATAACTAAAACCACAAATAAATACTATATACCTCCAGATTTTAAAAATGACGTAGCTAGGGCCACCGGAAACTTTTTCGTGTGAAACGAAAGGAGTTCCTCACTGGAACACATGCTCCTAACATAATAGAGTAGTTATCTTGGCCCAAAAGCGGTTAGAAACAATAGATATAGGAAATGACAGCCGGATGCAATTGTACCAGCTTCCGATTTGGATCACCAACAGATGCAACCCTCAAATAGCTCTGATACCATGTAGGAATTTACAGGGTAAGTTCCTTAGATAGAACACCAAAGGACACCATTCACAAACAGATCATAGATCAATACACCAGTATTCTTGACGTGGTTAAAACCATCAAAGAGGGAAACAATCCACGGCCAGAGCCAACACGGCCGCTTCAAGCAATTTATTAAGAAAAGAAATAAAATTCACATAAGCTTCTCTCATGATCAGTCACCCTAGAAATGACCCTCCATGCTTTTTAAATAGAGATCATGGACCAATCGGGAGTTAAGCCACAGATCAAATGTCAGTAATATCGAGGAGAGAATGACTCGTCGGATCACTTCATGTCTAGAACATATCGTGACCATCGAATTGTAAGTTACAAAAGTACATAGTAAAGAAACACACTTTACCTAATTCTACAATAGATCAAGTTATACTTAACTATTTCCTATGTGTCAGAATATCCTAACATGAATACGCAGGATGTTGATGTTGCAAGCAACGAATGCCATGATGAAAGGCCATCATAAAAGGTAATTTTCATTTGATGTTATTCTTTATTTTTAAATAACATCTAGTTGGGTTGAAACAATGCTACTGAAAGAGAGTTGTAGACGTGACCTACGAATAGTACTCATGGGAATGGATGGAAGATCCTAAAAGAAACATGACTTGGAAGAGGTGGCTATATGAAGAAAAAAACAAATGTTGACTGAAAGATCAATTTCCGATGAAAATAAGGATGACATGGCTATTGGTTCAACCCTATGGTTCGTTGAAGGAGAGTGATGGATGGTCGATGCCCTACTAAGACAATCTAGAATATGGAGGATCCATAATAAAGAAGATGAAGTTCATGGCATCGAAAGAAGGAGCCCTACAAGCAACTAATAGTACCATGATCTCCACCAAAGATTAGATAGTTGTTTTTCGTAACAAGTCCCTAGTTAAGACGGAGCTTGGGTATATTCCTTTTTATAGGAATGAGTATATCTTCCCTACTCAAGAGGGAGAGATAGACACATCATTCTTGTCTTCATGTTATGAAGAAATGTTAAAATTAGAAACTAGGGCCAACTTTTACCTTAGAACAACTCATATGATGGAGATGATTATTGCCTTGGATTCCTCCTTTTGAGAGGTACAATTTTGATATAAAGATCATCTCGTTCTAACAAGCAGAAATGGAATTTTGAATTTTTTCTTTCTCATGGACAAATTGTCGAGATCGTCCTCAGTCAAATGTAGGCTCATGAAGCCCAATGGATGTGTCTCCTAGGATGCAAACTTGTATCCTGAACATCACCAAACAGCGATTGGAAGCATGTGCACCGAGCGTACTTGTATCGCCCATGTTTTTCTTCAAATAATAAATTAGTACATAAAAATATAACTATTCTAAGTACAAGTCTAATCTACTATGCAATCTACTCTAGCATGAAAACATAATATGATGATAATAATATGCCAAATCAATATGCAATGCATCCTATACTACTATTTATACTATGTTATGCAAGTGCTAAGTATAGTTATACAACCAATGTAACCAATATATCATTAGATCCATATCATATTTCCTACCCCTATGATCAATTAATGTGTAAATTTGAGAGCAAACATAATAATTATGACACTCATTTTCTAGGGCGCAAGGGTGGGAGGTGGGAAAATAAGGCGACCATGAATCATGCAATGGGGCCACTGAAAAAGGTGAAAGACATGAATTAGGTCCGATCTATCAGATCTTTCCCTCTATCCTAAAAGTGGAGAAACCAATAACCAAGCTCAAGCACTCCTTCTCAAAATCCTCCTTAGTTATGCAATGCTTCATGGAGCCCTTAGGAACATGATGAAAAGGACGTGGGGATGGTTGGCACGGGGGATCACAAAAATTAGGTTGTTCTTTACAATTATCGCATTTTGAAGGGGAGAACAACCTAGGTTAATTATCTTTAATGCTCCTACATTGGTGAACGACAAGAGGGTCAAAGGATGACTCAAATACACCTCCATGATAATAAGGAAGATAAGATAGAAAAAGGTCTATATTAATGTCATCAATAGAATCATAGATAGGGTCATTGTCAAAATTATGGCCAATGATCTCCCACTGCCCTTCTTTAATATGCAAGTAGCCACTAATGTCCACATCCAAGGGGTTAATGGGGCCATCCCTTTTAATGTCCTTAATATGTACAATATCAAAAATAATGTCCTTAACAAAGATAGGGCTATCTTCAACTCTGTTTTCTATGGAACCCTCTTCATCAAGATCCTTATCATGCTCCCTTTCAAGATTTCCCTCATTATCTCTATCAATGCTTTCATCTTGGTCATCTAGAAAGGGCTCTTTATCCAGCTGAAGATGTTATTCCTTTTGCAGAGCAACTGATTGACATGCTTCCTCATTATTTTGATAACTTGATCCTTTGTATGCCAGGAAGTATTCCACCAATGTAGAGGAGGAAGGCATGCTTTTGGGCTCGCATGAACTCGCAAGCCAATCCTTGTGGCTAGATACAATAGAGAGAATAAAAAAATGAATAAGAACATCTTGATGTGCCACATTTATGCTTGAGGCATGCTAGATGAATTTAGCCACATGATCAACTATTTCCAATGGATCACCCAAAATTAAATAAACCTTTGTAATAATTGCAATAAAGTTTATTCAGATATCCAGGAATCCATTTAATATCCAAAGCCGAGAATAAATATTTCCAATCACACATTGCTTCAAATCTTGCATATCAAATATAAGAGGAGTCACCAAGGTGAATTCAAAACACCTTGGATAATTCTTTCTTCACCCTAAAAGCATTTAAACATTGAGTTTCAATGAAGAACTCGGGCTTCGTTATTCCAATTTTGTCGCCAAATTGTGATCTATAATGTCGTTAGCAAAGAAAAATAAACATTTCTTAAACATAGATTCACTTCTTTCCTGACAATAGTGCCAAAATATTACCACAAAATCTACCAGGCCTTGGAGAGGTAAGCCTTACAAGACAAGTAGCTAAAATAAGTGTTAACAATGAGACAATGGCCCACTGTCACCACAACCAGGGTCCCCTGCTCTTCACGACCTTTCATCGATTAGAGGAGCCCCAATGGAATTATGATCACCTATGAAAGGTATTCTAGGGTTTAGGGTGTAAGGTGATAGATTAGGATCTCTCAAGAAAGACTCAAGATTATAGTATAAGGATTCAAACAATACTTCACTTTTTATGAGAGCCCTAGGAATGAGAGGCACAAGATCCAGAGCTTTGTGAGTTTTCGTGGTTTTAGTTACCCTCGAGATCAAGGCAACGAGGAGAAAAGGCTTCTTGTGATATACTTCAACAAGTAATAAGCTCATACAACCTTCAAAGAAGTCCCTAATTTGAGGAGGAATAACAAGGGTTTCCCTCTTAGGGAAACACCTAGGGCGGGAGATTATATGGAGAAAATCTAAGTGGACGTCCACCAAACTTGGAGATCGAGTAGACAATACCCTTATGTTGTTTTTTAGGCTCTTAGATTCTTGCAAAACCTCTCCCAAGGCAATTCGCTCTAACCCCTAATTAGACGTCCTACCTTAAGAGAATATTTATGGAGGAAAAGTAAGTTTGACCACTAAGGGCTTGGATTAGTGCCTTGTCCTTTGGGCATATTGAGTCTAGGAGACTCAAAATGGGCTAAATCTTTGCTAAGGAGGCTAAAAAATTATGCCCTATGTATCAATTTCTAGCATTTATCCACTTCAAAGGAAAATGGAGTTTGATGGAGAGTTTAAGGAATTTCTCCACTAAGAATAGTTATTACATGTCATACAATGAATAACATATGCAATACTCAACTATATAGCCTTTCAAGAATTAATTTTCAACAATTAGGGAACAATTTAGCATATTCTAGAAGCAACAATTCCATATATTTGACAATTTCAAGAGAAAATTTCATCAACAAAAAACACTTGCAAGACAACATGTAGTATATGCATCCATTACCCAAAGAAATAACTCTAAAGGCAAAATCAAAATAGCTTCCAAATATTGAAATGCATCCAAATGATCTCCAATAGCCAAGAAAGAACAAGTGCAAAATTCTCTCGTGAGTTCAAATTGTCCAAGAGATGATGATGAGAGGATCAAATGATATCTCTCTTATTTATACATGTCTAATGAATTCTAATGTAGCCTAAAATCCCCCCTTAGCTATAAAAATATGGCAAAAACTAATTGAGGTTACAAGGCAACCTCACAGCCAATGTGAAAACATAAGAAATCACCCACAAAAGGATCGAAATGTTGACATCATGCATGCGTAGGCCTATTGGAGGCATGTGTTGGGCTCCTCTAGTTCCAAGTTTAGTAAAGAAGGCTCCAAAAATCATCCTCTGTTAAATTTTGGGTAGCTCCGAAGATATTTCTGAGAGAGGACAACCAATCAATAAGGTGTTTGTTGGGAGATTTTATCCATAATGGGGTTTTGGACCCAAGTAAGAGGTTTGGGACCAAGAAAGAAATTATTATTAATTCTTAAGGTCAAGAGGGCAAAAACCTTAGGTCTAGAGGGTTCCTAAGTGACCTAAAAAAAAGTATAAAGAGAGGCCTAACAGAGAGACCTAGGACACATCAATGAGACGAATATCATTGAGCATGGAGGCTAGAAAGATGTAGCCCTAGAGGAGCGAGGCTACAAGGCCGAGTAGGGCTGCTAAGGGAGACAAGATCTAAAGAGACCGATGGTTTCTATTGATGAAGGACCTGCGGTATCTCTTCTATGCAAGGGGAGGAGGATCCATGGCATATTTTTGAACAAGGAACGTTGCAACATAGATCAAGGTTCTAGCCACAACCCACCAAGAATCTGTTTTGTAGTAGACATGAGGTAAAACCGTTTAGCCGCGGGTGTTAATTGACTTGATCCAAGGCAGATCTATAGGTCAAGGCCTAGATCAGGTGTCATGGGTTAGCAAGAAGGATCTGTTGGTTAGGTCGTGTTCCTTAGAGACTACAGTGAGAACAATAAAGCATGTGGGAGGCTAGAACAAAGAGTCTCAACCATTGCAACTCATTTTCTTATATCATCTTTTGTTCAAGAGTGTGAATTACCTCGAGCCATCGGAGCATGTTTCAGTGCCTTTTTTAAAGGAAAAGGGCCGATTTTGTACAAGAGAAGTGCGCTCACTGTGGGAGGTTATTCGTGCCCTAGTTAGGGCTCTATCCTAGCTCACATTCCACATAAATAATTGTTCTTAGATTTTGTTGTATATGCTTAGGTTCTACGTAGAAAGAGGAGGGTCGATACCCTTATGAGGAGCCTACATATCTTTGTTTTTGGGATGCTAAACCTCAGGAGTGTTGAGCTAGTGGTTATGTGATGTGGACAGTCCTTAGTGAGGCCAAATCTCATATTTGGTTAAGAAGAAGAGAAACGGACAAGAAGAGTAGAGGAGTTAGGCTTGTGATAGTGTGAAAGGGTTGTTTTATGGAGTGAAATGGTTGTAGAGATAGCATGGTAAGGGTTGTCCAACTAAGGTGTGTTTGGGCAGCAGTGTAAAGGCTATGTACAACCATATTAAAGGTGTAATGTATCCAATTAAATTAAGTTTTCTAAAATAAATTTCTATTTTTTCAATTGGGTGTTGGGAAATATTTTGACATGTAAGCTTAAGAAAAGTGGGTGTAGGGAGTCCCCACTTACTTTTTGGAGAGATGGAGGCCACTAACATTAGAGAAAGTCAAAGATTGAATTGGTAGTGGGATGTGGGATGTGGGGACCACCCAAAAAGGGGGAATTCAAACCCCTTAGGAAAATCGAATTACTAAGGGAAGGAGGTCGAGATATTGGATGGAGGGACCCACATGAGGAGGCAAGAAGAAATTACAAATAGAAGGAGCATAGAAGCTATTGAGATCTTTTTGTTCACTCATCTATTTTCTTTGTTGCTCAAGTTGTTTAGCTGGGTCACTAGTGCTACTTAATAGAGACTTCTCCAAGGGGATAATTCACCCTTCTTTTGGTGGACTTCAAGTGCCATCCTAAGAAGGCAAGATATTGCTATTTTGTTGAGAGGGTTGTGGATTATTGTTGCATATTTCAGCAAATTCCTTCAGTGAATTTGTACTCTAGGGAGGACGCAATAAAGAAATCGTACCACTCATTCCAGCTAGCTTTCGAGGGTATTTTTCCGAGAGAAAATCAATGGAGTTTCTTGAGGGAGAGCTCAGCCTTTGTCGAAAGTTTTCGAGGTGGAGGTCACTGTTATTGAGGGGAACGAATTTATCTTCATAGGGCATGTGCAGGGGGTCACTGGACAACGTTTTTGTGGATTCGGGTTCAACTATATTGTTTCAGGATTTGATGTAAAACCCCTCCCCTACATTCGGGAAAATTTCCTAGACCATTCCTATTGCAGATTGAGGAGAAATAAGGGGAGCTTGTAGCAAATAGAGCCATTAGGGACGCAATCTCTACTGAGGAGGACGTAGCACCAATTTTGGGTAATTCCGAGAGATCGAAATTAGACGAAAACATTTATGGGTTTTGACAATCAAGTGTCAAGGAGTTGGATCCTAATTTTGCATAATTTTTGGGGAAGTTTTGGTGATCCAAACAGCAGAATTAACTGGCAACCAGTGGGGAGGAGAGAGTTGAAATTTTGGGTTCTGGATGGTCGATAGAATTTTCCAAAACCTTTCCTGGGTTTTTATGGGTGTTTGACAAGGATCTCAAAATTAATTTGGCAGAATTTTCTAGGCAAATTTGAGGGGTCAAACAAGGGTCCCAACTCAACCAACAATGTACCTTTTCAAGAGCTAGCGAAGTCATTTGTTGGGGAGCTTCCTGCATCGTTTGGAAAGTTGATATTCATCCACCTGGGACTTGTAGCTTGCTCTAAGAAAGCTCAGGTGCACTCACTCATATCTATTTTGTACTCCTTCAGCTATATAATAAAATTAGCCCATTATGGCGTGTTTCTGGCTCATTTCTCGTTCTTTGATTTTTGTACATTTTTATTGCATTGAACTTGTTGCATTCACTTGATTGTCATTGTTAATTTTCCATTTGGAACATTATAGTGGTATCAAAGAATGATCTTGGCCCAACTATGGGTAACCAATAAGATCATGGAAAATTCGAGTATGTAGGCACAGTGACTGGTGACACCGTAGACAAACCCATGGCTCAAGGAAAATTCAATATGCAATAATTCTGGGGTGGAATTCGTTGGAATGATGAGAGGTTGACCGAGTTGAGGAGGGTGACAGACCAGGCCCATCCTCATCCTTTCAACAGAGACAGTAGAGGTACAAAGACCATGGGGGTGCAACAATCTACACCATATGGGGTAAGTTGACACACTCAAGACACTAGATCTCCTCGAAAAGAGCAGGCAGGATAGGGACAGCTAGAGGGTGAGAACAGGGCGCGCTTTTGTTGGTGGAGATCTGGCTATAGATATCAGGAGCCTAAGGAGGAGGTAGAGCATGAGGTTGCGGGTGCACTAGATTGTAGGGAGCGCACATAGATACACCTAGTATGACGCAAGAGTCATCCTCGTTGGAGACTTCCTTGACCATTCAAGTTGATATCTTAGTGGAAAGAGTAGAGCATACATCAATAGTGCCATCCGTTGATGAGGTGATCAGGGGTGTGTACGAGTTTTTAGGTGATATATACACACAACAGATGGGGGAGGTGCCAGGAGATGTATCCCCTCTTAATGGGGTGCCAGGAGATACAGAGGTATTAGATGATGGTCATCCACAACAGTTCCATCAATTTCAGGCTGACCTTATAGCATTAAAAAGGAAGGTCGCGTCAGTGAGAGGTTATTCTGCATCAGAACGAGTAGCTAGAGGGCATGAGAGCAGTTTTTATCGAGTCCACGACCAAATTGACTCATGTTCGGGAGTGGGTAGATTCTTATTGGTACAGCTAGAGTGCACGTTGGAGCATTAAAGTCGCCCTCTTCAAGCATACATAGATGGGGTTGGTAGCACTATTAGGTTACCTTTGCCCATTGGAGAGAGAGAAATAGAGCTACCTAGTCAGATTTCATGTGTTGACCAGGATAGCGAGATGAGATGCTCTGAGTTGCACAGGGGAAAACTTCCACATATTGTGGTTGTTCTATGTGCAGGAGTTCCTGAATTCGATCCCTCTCTTGGGGTTGGATGGCGAGAGATTATGATTTGGCACCTGTTGGAGTGGACTATGAAGTTGGTAGTGGACCCGTGTGTAGCTTAGCAAGAGTTTCCAGACACTAGGGATTTCGGAAGCCTAGACTGGGATTGGGATCTCGTAGGGACCACCTATCATTTCCCAGTTATATCGGTTGATTGTGTGACGGATGATATCGTTCACCTAACAACTAAGCACAGGGATTCACTATGGGAGTTTTGGTCAATACTAGTGGCCAACGAGTTTGTGGGCAGACTCGAGTTGTCTTGGTATGATAGTTGTGCATGGGATCACAAGATGATCAGCATACTATGGTAGGAATTTGTTGGAGGAAGTGGCATTGGTAGGCCACCAAACAGTGCCTTGTATGGAGCTAGGGATTCCTCACATTTGTGTGGGGAACGGAGGACACATAGGAGCAGAGCAAGGGTGGCACCACTACTAGTACCCAAGGAGATTCACTTCTTGGGTCCCTCAAGGAGGATTTGGAGGGGAGATCCACTCATCGGAAAGTATAGTGATGTGACGATGGAGGTGATGATACCAATCAGGTGTGGGCCAGCGCATATGGACACAGCTTTAGGCCATCACATCGAGGGATGGGTAGGAGCATCAAGCGTGGAGCAGTGGTGTGCAGATGGGCATGGAGACGCATGGGGGTGTGTCGTAGTATGTTGGACTTGGTTGTGGTTTGGGAGTGCCTCACATCGCATTGAGTACATGCGGGGAGCGACAGGTGCAATTACACAAGCAAGACACGGGACAGTACAGGATGGTATAGCCATAGAAGAGGGTATCCAATGGTGTACAGGAACAAGTTGTGGCTTACAGTGGCATGTCAAGGAGTGCGGTGATACTAGGTGCTATGCAGTGGAAAATGATGCAGCGCAACGACCACTTGGAGCCTTACCTCCAAGGAGATTTATCGACAGGGGCAGTATGTGTACCATTGGATGCAGGTCACCTAGGATCGTTGAGGACATGGTTAAGCATTTGGTGACACCATGTTTAGCGGAGACAAGGCTTTGAGGGGGTTGTCAGCAAATCTGAGGCAGAGAGAGTGTCATCCAAAGGGTTACTCTCCTATTTCGTTGCGGACTCTTGATCATACCCTTAGAGGACCTACCCAACCATTATCCTCGAGCGTTGCTTACATTTGCAGAGTGTTTTTTTGTTTCCCCACGATGCTCTATGTTCAAACAGAAAGACATGGGAGGCCCACCCTAAGTAGTTGGGTGAGGCCCCGCAGGTCATGGGTGCAGAGGAGACTCTCCATTTGATACATTGGATGGATGCACAAGTTGATGGATACAGGCTTAGAGATCAAGTGGCTAATTGTCGAGATAGCATATGTAACACCCTTGGGCTCACGCTTGGGGAGGTGATTGCGAGGGAGCTGCATGATTCTCTTTTGGTGAGACAGTATGAGGCGCTACAAGATCCTGAGGGGCAGTGGATGGTAGAATTAATCTACAGGAGGCTGCCCAGACTCTGTGCTATGTCGAGGTGTATCCTCAAGACTTGCAAGAGAGGATTTCATGGTATGGGCTGACAGGAGCATGGAAGATTGGCATGCTTCAAACAATTTCTTAGCACTTGGGGTCCACATATGGGAGGCATTAAAGGGTCATATATGAGGACTGGATGGGTAGGTAGCAGTGCTACGAAACGGCAATGTGAAAATTCCTAATCCTCAAGGAACCCCTACTGCAACAAATATGAATCTACTTCACCTACTTGATTTTAATTACATTCATCAAGTTATTCTTCTGAATACTGAAGCAAATTACTTATGCAGCCTAAATTATTTAAATTTGATTTGCATGAAGCAAGGAAACTGAGTAAAGAACAAGATACATAGGAGATAATTATTTTTGGACAAAATAGTCCCCGAAAAAAACCCAGTGCGGGAAATTCGGTGTAGCAGCGCTGAGGGTTTATTATTATGCAGGAGAAAATTTAGAATACAAATCTAGGATGCTTAACTAGCAATCCCTTACAGAGAAAATACTAGACAAAAGATTAGTGAAATAATCTCACCCTGTCACGGAGAATCAGTGATCCTCAGCTCTGGGAGGCTTCGCGCCACCTTCTGATGGCCTCTGCGTCACACCCTAGGCAGCCTCCGCATCACCCCTCCTGGGTATTACGCTGCCTTTCTGCTCTGAATATTCTTCTGGCTGAGAATTCAACTTTCTTGCCTCGGGTATCACAGTTTGGCTTCCAGCACCTAAACTTCAAGTTCCTTCTGCATAAACTTGAGTTCCCTCACTGATTGTGCTACCTCTACGTCAGCACTATGTAGGCTAGCGTCAACCCTCCTCTAGACGTCTTTTGTCCTTTCTCTACCTTGTATTCTCCTAAAAGTCCTTCTCCTGAAATCTCACTGCCCCTCTACTACAATATCTCCCCAATCAATTTTCCTCCTAAGAACTTCTCACCTCAGAAAATCGATTTCCTCAATCTCTCTGTGTGTTTCTAAATAAACCCCAAGCCTCCTTATACTTTTCCTGTTGGGACTTCAACGGTCGAGATTAAGTCTCTAATCAACGGTTAAGAATAAAACATGACTTTATCCACCTTCTAAATCATTCTCACCCATATTTTGATTAATACCTGTTAATATATTAATTTTCCTAAATTTAGACTTAGGAACCCCACTAAAAATATTAATTATTTTAATAAAATACAATCTGGATGGAATTCACCAAATGGTTTATTTGTTCTTTAGAACTCATGTGCCTTAACCTCTCCACCAATTTTCAAGGCTAGATCATTTCCAATGCTACCAAAAACTAACACTTCCTCTTAGCGAAGAAAATGCTCTAGCGATAATGTCCACCTACATGCTGCCTTGTCTCTGAAGCACCTCCTTTCCGCACTGTTGCTGCAACCCAAGACACTGCCACTACTACTGTTGCATCTATACTACAGCTCCCTCTCTAATGTTGTGTCTGCTGTGCTGCTAGCATTACCATTGCTAACACTAAATTCGTACTACAACTCAGTCGCTAAGAGAAGCAACTAAAAAAAATCCAAAATTAACTGAACTTAACCGTGTTCAGCGTAATACCATGAATGTTGGAATCTGACTGCTACAAGTCTTTGACCCTCTGAATCTTCTATGTTGTCGCTAAATTCTGCAATTCTACATTGTGCCATCTGCATTGTTGCCAACCTTTCTCTGCACTGATCAGTCCTTGTCTCAAGGTACTTCATATGTCTCTCCAAACAATCCACTGCATCATTCGACACGAAGTCCATCTTGCTACTGTTGAATCTCGAGCTCCCATAGCAAGGAATTGATCCAAGAGGTGGACTCCTCAAGGATCCTGCCGACATGTAATCCTCCCAACTACAGTGCTATATCGCCCCATCTCCCTCCTGGAGATGCGTGGGCACTCACGAAAAACTCATCTTCGTCAATCTTTGCTGGAGCAGCCTAAGGATCGTGTTTCTCATCTTTATCCTTTTTCTTCAAAGGACACTACGATGCATAGTGGCCCATCTCACCACAACTGAAACATTTCACCTTTGAAATGTCCTTCCGCTTATGTTTCTGTTGTCCCTTTGATGCTGGAGTTGCGTTCTCCTCCTCTTCTCTTGGTCTTCATGCCGCTCCCACTATTGCCATTGAGGTCAACCTTAACTAGGTCCCTCCTTAATTCTTCCTGTTGAAACACTGCCCACATCTCCTCCCATGAAGGTGGTCTTTCCCTGCCCAATATGCTTTGGACAAAGACTTGTTATTCATCCAAGACTCCATTCAAGTCTATCCTCACCATTGCGGTTGACTGAGGAGTGGACCCCGTTGCAACAAGTTAGTCTCTAGTGTCTTGAAGACGTTGAAGATAGGATTTAACTCCTCCCTTCTCCATCAATATCCGCTACAACTTTTGTTCTAGGTACATCTTCTGATGTTCGGAAGAGCCTTCATACAATGAAGACAAAGCTTCCCACATCTCTCGGGTTGTATCCTTGCCTTGCAAGTGTGAGACCACATGATCTCGAACTCCATTTAGAATGAGTTTCTTTACCTTCCCCTGCTCGGCCTTGTACTTCTTCCTTTGATCATTGTCAGCAGGAACAACTACAACACTTTTGACGTAGGCTTTGACATCCTATTCTTCCAGAATAGCTAAGATTTTGGTCTTCCATATGACATAGTTGGAAGCCCCTTCCAACCTGTCGTGGTCTCTGATCCCATGTGATTCCATCTCACCCAACTGTGGAACTGACTCCTCTAGTCATTGCTTAGCACTGTTGCCTGACAAGTGAGAAATTCGAACTTTTTGGCCAAACGTTCTCTGAGGAGAAAAGTCCCCTTCTATGTGTTTTCGCTCTTTTCCAGTAGATTTCTACCCCAACAGAAAGTGCGCCCTTCAAGCACTGCGCTGAGGCTCTACGTCACTCCCTCTACCTCTGCAAGCTCACGATTCAGAAAACGTACCTCTGTGTCGACTCCCTCTGAGAGAGATTTCCTCGGAATCTCTGCTTCCCGGCAAGCACTGTGCAATCCCTTCAAGGGGATTCAAATCACTGCCAAGTCCAGCATTCAGCCTCTCTACTCAGCATTGGATCTGCTCTTCTTGTTTCAAAATCAATGCTCCGATACCATGTGAAAATTCCTAATACTCAAGGAACCTCTACTGCAGCGAATTTGAATCTACTTCACCTACTTGATTTTAATTACATTCATCAAGTTATTCTTTTGAATATTGAAACAAATTACTTTTGCAGCCTACACTAATTAAATTTGATTTGCATGAAACAAGGAAACTGAGTAAAGAAAAAGATACATAGGACAAAGTTATTTTTTGACAAAATAGTCCACAAAAAAACCCAATGCGGGAGAATCGATGCAACAGCTCTAAGAGTTTATTATTATGCAAGAGAAAATTTTGAATACAAATCTAGGATGCTCAACTAGCAATCCTTTACAAAGAAAATACTAGACAAAACACTGGTGAAATAATCTCACCCTATCACTGGAGAATCAGTGATTGATCCTCAGCTCTGGGAGGCTCTGCGTCACCTTCTAATGGCCTCTATGTCAAAATGCATCACCTTGGGCAGCTTTTATGTCACCCCTCCTCGCTATTACCCTGCCTCTCTGTTATGGATCTTCTGTTGGCTGAGAATTCGACTTTCTTGCCTCCAGCCTCACACCCTAACTTCCAACACTTGAACTTCGAATTCCCTCTGCAGAAACTCGACTTTCCCTCACTGACTACACTGCCTCTGCGTCAACAATGCGTAGGTCAGTGTCAACCCTCCTCTGGAAATATTTTGTCCTTTCTCTGCCTTGTATTCTTCATAAAGTCCTCCCAAAATCTCACTGCCCCTCTACTAGAAGATCTCCCCAATCGATTTTCCTCTTGAGAACTTCTCACCTCAAGAAATCAATTTCCTCAATCTCTGTGTATTTCTAAATGATCCTCAAGCCTCATTCTTATAGTTTTCCTGTTGAGACTTCAACAGTCGATATTAAGTCTCTAACCAACAGCCAACGTTAAAACATGACTTGATACACCTTCTAGATCATTCTCACCCATATTTTGATTAATACCCATTAATATTTTTTCCCTAAGTTTAGACTTAAGAACCCCATTAAAAATATTAATTATTTCAATAAAATACAATTTGGATGGAATTTCACCAAACCGTTTATGGGCTCTTTAGAACTCATATGTCTTAGCCTCTCCACCAATTTTCAAGGCTAGAGCACTTCTGATGCTACCAAAAACTAACGGGCAACCCATGGGGAGTGTAAGTTATGAGCTCCCATTATGGTTAGGGGTCCAGAGATCCAGTTGGTGAGAGGAGCACTCCACTTATCGATGGGCATGGTTACGATGGAGGGTGACCCAACTTTTTCCCTAGTTAACGCATGGGGAGTCACTGAGACTTTTGTCACATGGCAAAGCAGGGTGTCGACCAAGCTCGAGGAGTAAGATCCTTGAGCAAGGTAGGGTTGGTCTCAATTTCCCTTTCCATACATTCATCCTTTCCAACATGTGCCCTCAAAATCATCATTTTCATCATGTGGAACTAAGGACTTGTTCTCTTGCTCATTAACTAGATCCTTAATCTCTTAATGATGCTCGATGAAAGCTACAGAGCGTGTTGACCACTCTATGTCAACGACGCCATAGCAGTACACCTCTTCTTTCGCAAAATAGATATATCATGGTTGGTTATTCGCATCATTCAAATTTCATCATCAATTGGCAGTTTGTTAAAGATGTAAACTCATTTTGCATGGTTATAAAGTAAATGATCTTAGTAAGACCATCATGTATGTAACAACCAAAGCATAGTATTTTGATGATGATTTCTACCTTAGAAGGTTTTTTGTCTCACCAATTCACCTGTCTCTAGACACAAATGATCGGTAGCGTTTTTCCCTCCAACCTCACCCTAAAGCTAAGGTGGATTTTGTCATGAAGATATTAAGTGAATCATAGTGCTTTTTATCGAGTCCTTGTAAAAGTAATTTGGGAATAATCCTAGCTAATTAGCTAGATTATTTTATTACAGATTACTTGGTCTACTAGATCATATTTTGTGTCGCATAAATGGGTAAATGTTCAAGGTTTATAACAAACGAATGTTCCCCCTTGATGTATTAAATTGTAAAATCTTCATGTAAAAAATAAATTAGTGCATGGCCCCTTATAATTAGACACCATGGCTTAAGTATTAGACGGTTGGAAAAAAAATTAATCCTCTCATCATTGAATTAATTAAATTTTCTAGTCAAATCAAAATTAAAAATCATAAGCCACAAATTTAATTAATTGTTGTGTCCAAAGGTGAAATTTTTGGGTTTTAAAACTTTTGGAGGTCCCCCGTCAAGGGAATATTGAATAAATCAAGAAAATTTAGACACTTGGGCTTTGGTGGTCAAGTCAAAGTGAATTTTTTGAGGAAATTAAATGAAAAAATCGATTTTTCCTCAAATTAAATAACTTCAATGGTGATGATTAAAGATTAATTAAATATTTTATGAACGGTCAAGATTAATATGAAAAGGATCAAGCCAACTAGCTGTTGGAAATTTTACTTTTAAATTAGAAGTCGGTAACAGCTTGTCTTTTCATCCAATCTTTGAATCATGTACTAAACTCTCAAGCTCTATTGTATATATTTTTTTAAATTAATGCAAAAGTCTTTTGGGTTTCAACTTGCGGTGGTGTTCCTCTTCATGAGTTTATTGTAACATTTTTTTAATTTATGTTTTATATTATGTGAAAACTATCGATCAATGTCTCTCTTAGAATAATCTAAATACATGTAACTTATTCAATTTGTTAGATCTAGGGTAACATTTTTACTTTTGATTGAAGTGGCAGGTATTTCTATTTCTTCATAATTTTATTGTTGTTATATTTCTCTACTTAGTTTGATGGTTGATCTAGTGTTTGCAAGAGATCTCTCAGTTTTTTTGTTGAGCATTTGGGGATAGTCCTCAATTGGACCAACCAACTCTCAACATATATTTTCTAAAGAGCCTACCTCATATAAGATCCAAGATTTATATAACGATAAATTCTTTTTCTGCAAGGTGTTTTTAAGATAATACGTCTAACATTTCTAAGTCTTTTAAATATTTTGTGGAAAAATTGATAGATCTCGCTGGTAAAAACTTTATACTATCATATCTGGAAATGGAGTTGGACTCATACTCCTCAGATCTGATAGATCTGCAACTTTTGTGCATATATTTGTAAAAAAAAATTAGATATGGAAACTTTATAACTTGGGTTTTGGGGTTTTTATTCATTTTGTTTTATATCTCGGTTTCAGATATTTTTGTTTTCATTTTTGTAGGTGCAGATTTGAAAGATTAGTTTAATTTGAAGCTAGATCTAGACCTTGGAGGGCAAGATATGGCCTCATGATCCATAAACTTCCATCGATATTCCACTAAACAGTTCATCACAACAGATCTAATAATATTACATTAAAAATCTGAGATTCTACAATATTAAAGTTTTATCTAATTTATAGATCTGTAAAATTAATTGTAATTAGTGCATGCATGTAAAAAGTAAATCAAGTTGAAAATTAGAGAACGAAAAAATAAGCTCACACACACATAATACACAAGATATGCTCTCTGGGAAAAAATTTCGGGAAAAACCCCAACTAGAAAGTGAGGTCACTTCGCTCTCTTTCTCTGTCTAGAAATATAGTTGCAAATACAAATAAGTACGTGGGTTGTTACCATGCATAGATCCTCTTTTTGTGCTCTACCTCCCATCTCCCTTGGCTGTCTTTGCTCAGTGATGGAACAAAATTCTCTCGAAAAAATGAAATGCCTCTTTCTCCTAATGGCCCAGTTATAACACAACCTGATAGCCTACTAGTGGTTAAGTTTGACTACATCAACTTTTAACTAGAGTTACAAAATACTCTTCTAGAGTATTTTACACCAAAAACACGTGGTTAGCCCATTTACCATAAATAATGGGGGTTGACACAGCATCCTCCCGAACTATAGGTGTGAAAACAAAAAGGTCAACTTCTGAGTGGAATAACTTTTACATAAGGACTCTAATTGACGTGGTTCTTGCGCCATTGGAAAGCTTTCTATGTGTAGAATAGCATGAAAAGGAGTTGTGCTTATGCGGAAAAGTTTTACCCCCAAAAACGTTGTTTGATGCCTCAAAACGCTTCCAGAAGGTTTCAGATCTTGTTTCCCCAAACTGGGTCCCGTTGGTAAAAACGGTCTCATGAGCTTATTCCTCCACTTTTCCCACTCCAAATGCATCGAGATCGATGACAAATAATATAATGATCCAATTCGGATCACCTGAATACCATTTTGCAGGGACATTATTCAAAATTATTTTCAATGTGATGGTTTCAAATTCAGATCTGAAGTTTTTCTAAAAGCAAACTTTAAAGCAGAAATATGTTGGTTTAAAATTTAAAATTTTGGGCAAAAAAAAAAATCAAGTTTTCTTTTATAAATTCCTGCGATTCCTGGGTTACCATTTTTTGTTCCTCCTTTATGGAAAAATTCAATATTTTTTCTTCCTCAATTTTGCTGCATTTTCCTTTTCTTTTTTCCTCCTAAAACCTTCCTTTTCCTTGTTGCCAAATCACAACCCTATGTTACTGCATTTTCTTCTTTCATTCAGCAACTCTAAAGCCTTGTTTTTTTTATCCCTTACATTTCTTCTTTGTCTGGCGTCGTCGGTTTTTCTTTCCTGCCTATGTTCTTTACCTATCGCTGCCCTCTGCGTTGGTTTCATCTTAATGCCTATGTCCTCCCTTCTCCCTACGAACTTCCTCCGAGCTCTTCTACTACCATCCAACCTGCATTCAAAAAAAATCTCCCTCCACCTCTCTTCTCTCGTCATTCTTTCCTCATCGCGTGTTCCTCTCCTCTCTGCGTTGCAGCCCTCTTTGGGTCCCCTTCATCCTTCTATATCACTGTGATCTCCTTGTCGTGAGCTCTTCCTCCTTACTCCCTTCATCTTTCTTACACCGCCTTCAGCCTGCAACCCTATGCTCCTCCCTCGACTTTTTCGTTTTCATTTTGCTTTCATTTCTTTCCTTTGTTTGTTTTTTCAATTTTTTTATTGTGTTGTAGGGTACGAAATTTCGAAAAAAAATTATGAGTTGCTTTACATTTTTTATTTTTCTTTGATTTTTGTTTAAATCCAAAAAAAAAACTTTAAAAGAATTTCGATTTTCATTTTGGGCTTTAAAAAAGGAATTAAATTTGAAGGAAAACTGAAAAGGCTTCAAATTTTTCAATTTTTTTATGTGGCCTTTGGCCTATCAAAAAATTTCATTTACCACATCTTTTTCTCTCATATTTGCCACATTTAAAATTTTCCTTCATTTATAAACTTTATCACGTTAAAGTTGCCAAGAGAATAATATAAATTTTCTATCTAAAGTTCCTTCTTGGGGTTTTTGTGTTAAGGGTTTGGCGCTTTAAAAAGAAAAATAGGAAAATTTTGTGGTGTTTAATTTTTTTTTTTATTTTCTCTATAGTCAAGACACATTTAAATATCATTTAAATCACCTCTAAAGTTTGACTATAGGAAAGCAAGAAATTTCTCTCGATTGGGGTCATTTAAGAAAAATCATTTTTATAATGGAATTGTTTGACGTGTTTACCATTTGAATTTCATAGTTCTACATGGTAATAAATTTTCGAAATTTAATTGCTAAAGTGTTTTTCATGAAAAGGTTTTGAGAATTTTCTTATGCTTGACATCTATTGAGATTGCTCGTTGTTAAAATAATTCTGAGCGTGGTTTAGTTACTTGATTTATTTAATATTTATTGCCTATTAAAATTGTGAGAATTCTTAAAGTAATTTTTAAGTACTCTTTAATGGCATTGTGGTAAATTGCATATCTTTCGTTTCTTACACTGAATATCTTTGAGCATCTATTGGCATTGATAATAAATTGTAAAGAAGTTTTTGTTTTCTTTGAGCTATAATTGCATTTGAAAGAATTTAGATAAATTGAAGTGATAGGCTTGTGATTTAACTAGGCATTACATTGTGATATTTCAAGCATATTGTTGAGAAATTTATATTACAATCTAGTAAAATGAGTATCCATTTTGGAGGATTAAAGATTTTGGCTCATAGCTCTAAAGAAGATTGTGGCATAAGCGCTTTTAGTCCTTGAATCTAACTTCATCTCATCTTCTAATCATCTCATGCATTTTCATATTAAGTTAGTTCTGCATAATCAAAATTTTCTTCAAAGCATAATCTTGGTCGATAAAGAGATAGGTACCCATCCATCTTTTTGTTTGAGAACCCTGCTTTTAATAGTTCTTAAAACAATGACATTGTAGTGGTCAGAGCCACAACTATTTGCAGCGCCGAAGACACCAGGTGTGTTAGATTTTCAAGAGAGGTATCGTAGATCACACCTTAATGTGCTTCAACTTATCTTTTCTCTGCCAACTACTACGAAATCAGACTCAATATAGAAAGGATCGAAGATTTAAAACTTAGAAAGACAATAATTAAAATTAACCAAGATTCTTGCATCTCACATTAATTTTAGGATCTGTATTTCCTATAATATAGTTATTCATCCAAGCAACAATTGCTAATCAATTACTTGGTCTTAAATTTCCTAGGAAGATTTGTTGACTCCAGAAGGCACTGGCATCAATCATTTAAATCTAATCAAATCATATAAGTCTTGCTAAATCTAAATCAAGTACTTGGTCGCTTAACTATGTCTCCCGAACTTGTTGGTTCCCAACTAGTTCTCCCCTCTTCCATTTTCCGTAGGGTCTACCCCCCTTAGCCTGTTGTTGAGAGACAACTTAAATGGAGAGATAGGGGATCAAAGTGACAACCGCCAATCTGAGCCGTTGTCACGGTGCCTGGACTTTATGTGCGACAACAAGGTGTACTTGAAAATGTCTAAGAAAGTCCTTAACGAACTCTTCAATATATGAAATGCTCTTACTTTAATGATCATACAACCATGAGTTACCAAGCGATCCCATGAACAATAACATTAGGACATCTTGGTGGACAACCTTCTCTCCTGAAGCATGTGCATTAAATCTATCTACGTGGTCAATTACAAGAGTGGATCACCATCAAAGACGGGCACCCCACATACCATCCTTCCCGCGACATGATTAGGATGTCCAAAGATCCTAGCAATTACCAAAGCGGGAAATGTACGAAAGAACGACAACCTATTTTAGGTATACATGAAACATATGTAGGAGTAGCCAGGGTGAAATTAAAGATGCCTAAAAAATGTTTGCTTCACCCTACAAGCATCGACCATTCAATGAAGAACTAGGGCTTCATTCTTCCAATGGAGTCACCAAGAATGATATGTCAATATGTCGTATGGGGAACAAAACACATGTTTCGTGTCCCCAACGACAGCGCCAAAAATGTTACCACTCAAACTAGCAGGGGACCTAAGGGGGGTCCCTAAAGAGAAAATGCTAGACCAAGGGCAACAAATGGAAACTTAGCCCATTATCACCTTAGCAAAGGCTCCATTATATTTACAGACTTTCAACAATGGGAGAAGACCCGGCATGTATGGAGTCCCCTATGGAGAATAAGTTAATGAGTGGATATGAGTGACCCAAATGAACCATTTCCCAGAAGATTTTGAAGGATGGAGCTTCCTTGCTTTCTAAGCAAGGTACTATGTATTCTAGGGAAAAGAAGGCAGGATTTGTAGGTTAGGTTTATGAAATAAGACTTGTGAAGGAGTT
Source organism: Pinus taeda (assembly GCA_000404065.3). NCBI lineage: Eukaryota > Viridiplantae > Streptophyta > Pinopsida > Pinales > Pinaceae > Pinus > Pinus taeda. The sequence continues at coordinate 10,574 of APFE030624827.1, read as the reverse complement.
CCCCAATCCCTAAAATCCTTGTTGGAGTTGGTATCCCAAATGGTTCTTTTAGAATGATTTTTCAAAGGAATAGGACCATACGGGACCAAGTGGACCCAGTGTAGGGTATGAGGAAAGAATGTAGCAACCAATGATATTCTTACCCTAAACAAGGTGGGGAAAGGATCAAAGAAATAATTTCACTTGAAGATGTTGTTTTGACCCTATGAGGTACTAGCTTTGGGGATAACATGGCAATTTTTTATCACAGAGCTAAGGCTTGGCTTTTCTCCCAACTCCACCGTCGGAATGGGTTCAAAATTAGAGGAGAGCTTGAGGAAAGGCCAATGCAGGAGACCCTAGGAGATAAAACTTTTTGGAGGGCTAGCTTGTTCGGAAATTGATGCCCTAGATACAGCCAACTTGGCTAGACCTGGAAGGAGGTGAAAGAATATGATTTTTAGTGACTGCCCTTACTAGATCAGTGCCTTAATCTTTCAAAGAATGGAGTCTATGATGAATATGAATAGGATTTCTTGATTCCCAACGAGGCCTCAAGGTTACTTCACTAGCCTTCTAGGTTAAGGAGAAGCATCCTTGCAGTTTTTATACTTCGATGTCCAAAGAAAATGGCTTAACAAGGTCAAATTATTTGATAGAATTACCCCCTAGGAGATTTCGCTCATTTACATGGCCCATACATTGAGAGATGCTATAATAGAGACAAATTCCATAATTTTAAGCAGTAAATGCATGTAGTGATGACTTATTAAGGTCAAATTCTTTGATAGAATTACCCTTAGGAGATTTTGTTCATATTACATGGCCCATACATCGAGAGATGCTATAATAGAGACAAATTCGACAAGTTTAAGTAGTAAATGCATGTAGTTATTAGCCCTTGAACAACGAAAATCCCAGTGCAAAGTATATGACAAAAGTAAACAAGAATAATATTAAAAAGCATGTGCTTACATGTAACAGAGTATATCCAACTATTCACAATTGACAAGAGAGAAACTCCAAGAGAAGATAGACCAATATCTACACATCAAAATTCATCCATAAAGCTCCAATTCATCTTCTAGAAAAATGTGAAAATCTCAAGAGAGAGAAGTGACCAAAAACAAAGTGATGATGAACAAGTGAGCTCATATCACTTGTACTTATACACAACTTAGGAGTTCGAATTAGCTTCCTTGGCCTACATAAGCCCCATAAATAAAATAATGTTCTACTAATTCAACTTTTTGTGACAAGCCCACCAAACTAGCTTATAAATGAAAAAGTAAGCCTCTCAAAAGGTCAAATAATAATCTATGCATGTCGTAAGGCCCTCTAAGAGGCCTAATGAGGTCCATTGGTGCCACAATGAAGAATAGGACCCTCAAAAGCAGTGGACAATGGATTGGTCCCTTATAATAACTTGTGGTGCTCCAAATGACATATGGGGGCACACAAGTGTCCTCATGGCTCTCCAAACAAATGAAGATGATTGTAGATCACCTAAAAGGGCTAGGATGATGGTATAGTTGATGATTATAGATTGCTTGCAAGTGTCTCGTGTAGATCTGGGGGCAGTCGGGCATGATGGGTCAGTGCATCCTCCTCGTCCAATAAGTGAACCACGAGCAATCTTTGAATGGTTGTGTGGATCCATGGAGTGCAATCTGTTGTTGTGGAGGCCCATGGCTCTCAATGCTCACCCTACATGTGCCAATGTAGCCCTCTAGAGGATTAAGACCCCGTATAATGAGACCAACTCAAGATGGAAACCATCTACAACACTGCATAAGATCCAATGTGTCCCATATCCTTCCAGTACAACAAGTCATTAGAGAAATAGAATAAATGAGCTTACCAAATCATTGACCACAGGCGGGGACTTCATAATGGCCTACCCTTTCGTAATGGGCTTCGGGATGTGCCAATGTCTCCTAAACTACAAATGGGGTTAACCAAGTACCCTATAAGGCGGTTTCTACTTCTAAAGGGAATAATATGTTCAAGGTACATCCTTCAAAAGGTGGTTGCATATGACAGATGGATTAATCAAGTAGGGGTTGAGAAGGGGTAGCCCTCGTTCCCATGCCGACGTACAAGGGTAACTAATAAGAGGGAAGCCACACTTGGGTTTATGATGTATAAGAGGAAGAAATCGTGGTTCATGAGGTGCCCCAACCTTGATTTTTCCACCCTTCTCTATATGTCTTTTGTATTTTATGATTTTCTTTGATCAACTGCTAGAGGCTCAAGGGGTAAAAGCATGATGTATATGATATAGCAGTGAATACCAATGTATAAGATATAGCAATGAATACCCCCCTTTTAAGATGTAGCAGTTCATTGCCCACTAGGGGTTGGGACAGTCATGGGTTCATATATGATGGAGGAAGTTCATAGAACCTATAGGAACCAGGGTGATAGCCATGATGATGGAGTAGAGCTCATGTATTGGATTTTTCCCACATGCTAAACATGCTTGTCCCGACCATCTTTTGCATTTTGTGGTACATTTTCCTGTTGAATGTGGCCAAATATGATTTTATCTTTCTTTTTAGATGCATCAACCTCCGAGCTTCATTCCAGGCCATGACCCAAGGTGTGGGCAAGGGGAAGGGGCATGTTGACCCTATGTGGACCCAATGGAGGAATGTGGACCTGGGTCAGAGAAATAATGAATGGGGTAATAAGCAAATATGGGAGCAGGACCACACAACCAAAATTAGGGTTTCCCATGAAATACGATCCCTAGATCCAAATGGTCAGTGAAAGAGATCCCACGAGACTTGAATCTAAAGTTAATACTTGAAAGGGGTCTAAGGGACAAGAGAACAGGCCTAGCCCATTATTTGTGCCAAATCCCCCCATTAATCCATGCCCAGAAGTGCTCATGATAAGCAAACTACAATACTCAATTTCTAAATGGAAAAGCATATCTTTTGGTGTGGGAGGCCCACCTTCAAAGATACGATCATCACAGATGGGCGAGGGACCAGATGGGTGGCTCAGGTGGCAGAGAAATGGTGCGATGAAATCGCTGGTGGCTGCAAGGGGTTGTTGGTTGCCAACAGAGGACCATCTCAGAGAAAAAATTCTATTAAGATATTACCCACAAAATGGTGGTTAACAAGCCTTATGTACAATCACCTTTGGAGTAGCTAAGGGATTGTTGGAAGACAGTTTCAAAAGACCCTAAGTACAGTGACTTAGAATCAGTTGTGTGGGTGTTAGAGGGCAAATTATTTGGGCCTATGTTCAATGTTTTTGATGTGGTAGATCACTAAGAGAAAGCAAACTATTTGGAGCATGTGAACAATGACCTTGGAGGAGCATTGTCACTATGTGAAGGCATATTTGTGGAGCTCAAGGATGCAGTTATTTTGAAGTAGAAAAACCTTTTTGAATAGTTAATGAAAGGAGGCAAAGGACCTGCTAGATGTCAAGGACAATGTGAGTAGAAAGGGTTGATCTACTTCAACAAGTAAGCTAAGTGTTCGTTCTTGTCTAGTTGTATACTATGTATATTGTTTGTATCAAAGGTTGAGGACCATGATCCCTAGTACAGGAGCCCCATGATTCTTTTATTAATGAAGTAATAAAATATTCAAGCTCTGGGCTTAGATCTATGTGTGATGGATTGATTCATTGTTGTTACATTTCCACTTTGTAATGTGCTAGTAGGTTGAGGTATTTTAGTGTGTTTATGATGGTGTTTTTAGACATAGGCATGTAGCTAAAGTGCCAAGGAAAAATAAACATCCTCTATGGGTTGGCCCCTATATCTCCATGCAAATCATCATGTGGACCCCAATTTTGTGTTTGCGGTACAAAATGGGTCTCATGGGTCTCCTAGTAATAGAATAAGTTGGTTATACTCCAAAATCGAGGGCTCAGAATATCGTGCTAGTTGTTCCATGTCTCAAGGAGTGAGACAAACCTCATATGGGCCTCAAATCCACTGCCACAGCCAACATGAACTGTTAAGCCGGCTAGGGGCATACTGGTCAAGTGCATCATCTCACAGATAATGTGGGGCAAAGCGTAAGTTGATGGGGTGTTGTAGATTCCCATCGAATGAAATGATGCTCTACAAGTGATAGGAATCTCATGGCTCTCACCGCTTCACATGTAGGGTGCCATATGTTACTCTAGTGGACTTAGACCTGTTGAGGCCTCGAAATTCGTTACAACAACATTGGGAGATAACCACCCGGTCCGGACCTTAGTACAACGCCTTTTCCATTTGGGATGGTGGCTCCGACTGGAGATAATGGGACCAGTTTCCCGGTAGTAAAATAAAAGGGATGGATGGGTGATGAATAGTTTGCTTGGGTGATAGGCGACTAGCTTATTCTATCGACAAAAATAGGGAAACTAATACTAATCCCGAGAACAACTTATTCATTCGGAATGCAGCGTTAAATAATCTTTATCTATCTAACAGGCATGTAGATGACTCTGTAAAATAAATAAGAGACATTCAATCATTCAAAGATTACTTCATATGAATAGTCACAATGAAGCGATAAATACAAATTACTGCATTCACTGTTTATATCATCGATACATATATACGATTGAAAGGGAAGCATGCAATAAACAACCAATAGTGGAATGCATAAAGAACGCTGCGAAAATCACATATATATATATAAGCGATAATAGCAAGAGCGATTTAAACAACAATTCATATAACAAGAATGAGTATAGACGCAGATAATAGTACCATATGAGCCGCAGATCAATCCGAAATATCAATCGCTATTCAAAATTCCTTCTTCAACACAGAAATGCTTTTAAACAATGACAGTAGTGCACATTTGCATAAAAACCTTCCTCATTAAATTCAAAATAATTGGTTCAGTTTCATAAAAGAATATCCCTGAAGTACAATAGTGCAACTTCAGGGTTTAAGTCATATACAAAACTTTACGATCATTTCTCAATGCATGAAAGGGTCTATAAATACTACTAAGCTAAAAAAATCTATGAAACAAAATCCTACTAAATTGGTATCAGTAAATGCGATCTATTTCTCAGGGGCGATCTGGCAGTCGGCGATGTGAATCATGACTCAGGATGTTTGCCTTTAAACCTGAGCTGGCTTATCGCAAGAATCGGCTCCACTTCTGGCGGTCTGTTGAGGCGCAAGCTGAATTGGGCAATGAAGGTGGCATCCTGAATGTCGGGTATAATATACCCGACAGCATCTGTGAGGCACTTTAAGGTGGCTCTTTGGCTGTATGGCTTGATTAAGAAGAACCAATAAGCATCCCATGTTAAACTGTTGATTCCAGCGATTAATCTTCCGTTTTTCTCCAGCTCCGGGTAGCATGAATGCTCCAACATCTTTATCGCTGTTAATTGACCTGGAGTACATTGGGAAATCATATTAGACAAATAAAGCATATTATTTACTAATTCAACCAAATTTCCAGTGGTTGCTTTGCATCTGAAAATCGCTATTTCTGCCTTCATAAGCTGTGATTGCCATTCTGTGAATAATATTTCTTTGTGCGATTCCAGAATTCTCGGTAGATTAGTCGCCTGGCCTTGCTCGAAATCCTGCCATTCTATAAAATTTGTCAGTGTTTCTTCGACCTGATCCAAATCGGTCCTTGCTTTTTCTACCTTTTCGCTTATGGATGCTACTAACTCGCACAATGGTTCTTCTTGTGTAATTTGTTGACATAGGAGCTTAACCTGATTAATCAATGCCTTATTTAACTGAAGCGCTTCTGCTTTGAATTCGTCTACCTGAGGGAGCTTTTTAATTTGCTCAATTTGAGTGGTCAATTGAGCGATTTGCTCATCTTTTGCTTTCATTGTTCCCTCAGTTGATATTCTTAATTGCTCCAATGCCGCTAATAGTTCCCTTTGCATTTGGATTGCGCTTTCATCAATCCTCTGCTTTTCCTCTTGTAATTGCTTAATCAGCTGATGATTGCTCTGTTGCTACACTAGCAATTCCTGTTCTGCCTGCTCTGCTTTCTGTTGAACCTCCGATAATTTTGCCTGTAGCGAAGTGATGTCTTGATCCTTGGCTTTCAATAAACTTCTCACCTCTGATGCTTTATCAATGGTCGCCGCCGAATATGCTCCAGCGAATTGCGATAGCTTGGTTAAGTCATCGGAGGGGTCGAATTCATCTTTCCACACAACATTGCCCGTCACTGTTAATTCAACGAATAGAGAAGGTTGATCAGCTCTTCTCCTCTTCCTCTGTCGCTTTACAACAGCTTTATACTTAGGGCTATAAAATACATCCAAAGGAGGAATCTCTTCAATTTGTAAAATGATTTCGCCCGTTGGATCTTTAGGAATTATCTCTGTTTCTTTTGATTTGGGTAGGTTGCTGGTTTCGCCGGAAACCGGTTTCGATGTCGCTTCCTGTGTGTCGCCTTCTTTAGAAACCTCATCATCTTTTGAGCACTCTAGGTTGCTGATGATTGTACTGAATTGCTGCCATTGCTGGAGCAAATTCGGATCAACCAGTGTATCATCATTATTTTTAGAGCTGCTCTCTTCTTGGGCTTTCGCCTGGGTTTCTTCTTGTCGCTGCACATTTTCCTGGGTTACTTCCTGCCTCTGGTTGTGCACTTCCTCCTGCTGCTTTGATGTAGTAGGAGGTGGCGTATTACTTCGTTGCTCAGGCTCGCTTGACCTTGTTGTCGTCGAAACAGTCGCTAACAGGTCTAGAGGCAGAGTTTGCAACCTCATTTCTCTAATTCTGTTAAATTCAACTAGCCCTTCATCGTTGTACACATTTCTGGCAAGCGATTTAACTTGATACAGCGATTCGGCGGATGCAAACAAATCCTCGAATCGGTCTTCTTTGTGCTCGACCTTAGCCAATTTAGCCTGGTCGAGAGCATTGTAAGCGATCTTTCTCGGATCATACTGCCTTCTTGGCAGAGTAGCCAGAGTGAGCGAATTTATTTTCCCAGCTTCCTTCTCTGCATGTTTGATATCATGCAAGGGTATAAATTCTAATTCGTAAGGGAAAAGAGGGCCAAACATGGTTTTTCGCTTTTTTCAGGGTCTGAGTAACCCCATCAACATTGATTTGATAAGCTACTTCCCTGGCAAGTAACTTATCGGGGATGTAAAGTGGGTGCACATGCGGTCTGGCCTGACTGCCAAAAACTCTGATGTAGGTGAATTTCTCCTCCCCAAACCAACTTGCTACTGCGGTTAAATCTACCCCTGCTTGCTCAGAAATCTTCGGGGCAGGCTTATCAAAAATGGAGTAATGAATTGGCAACATAAAACCGTTGCAGATTTGATAAAGATGGTGCTTATAATTAGTCTTCCACAACTTTTGATAATATATGTGAATGGGTGTGGGGTCTTGCGACGTCCACCCCCATCCAAGCACAGGAAACTCAGAATTAAAACACAACACGTCCATCACATAGGCACTGTAATAGAATGGCGGAATAAACCTCTCTGTGACCCGAGAGTTAAACCTGAAATCTAGAATGGCTTTGGCTAACTTGTCGGATAATATAACCGCCCAATCCATAATTTCGCCACTACATGCCGCCTCCATTAAGGGGACCATTTCTATGGTAAAATTGGCGGATTCATGCAATCCCCATAGCCTATACAACATAATCCCAGCATAGCAGTAAGGAGAATATAGGGAGTCGACTGAGTACTTACCCGAGGATTCATGTTTGTGCTTTGCTGGATTTTGTCTCCAGCCTCGAATTGGTTTAGACTCGGTCTCGTTCTCTGCTCGAAATTTCTCTAGGAATGCCACGTTATATTTTTTCTCTTCTGCTGGTAGGTGATACATTTGCCTTAGATCTTTGGCTCGAAAAGAACCGAAAATCCTCTCGTCCGCAGTGCTAAACAATCTATTCGTAATTGGGAGCTCTTGGATTGCCCACCTTACCACATCCGTATATGGGAGAATTTGCTCCCGGGCCACTATTCTGTGCAGAAAGGAGTTGGCCAAGTCTTTTAAATTGGCGTCAGATTTGCTGGTACTATCGCATGAGATTTCTATCCCGATCACCTTTGGCTCTTCGGCTTCAATCAAATTATATGTTCCTTGCCAAGTGGTCCTGGTAAGTCCTATGCAAGTTGTATTTGATATAAGCCCTTTGTTCTTACCGCTTGGATCAACAACTTGCCCTGCCGCTGGCGAAGCAGTAGGTATTGTAGTCTTCTTGGACTTCTTTCCCATCCCACTTAATTCTGTCTTTGTGGAAGAATCTTGCACAGAGCGAAAGATAGGCGTAACACAGGCAACAATAACATGAATTGAACAGAATGAAGTATATATATATATCTGGATGCATTCATAGCGATCAATTGACTTAAGGTGGCCTTGGGATCAAATCCGTGGATAGATCGCAAGCTTGCTGTTCTCATTAAATGGTCGTTATGGCCTGTCAATCTCATTAATACCAGTCGCTTCGGTTAATGGCCGAATGATTTATTTGAAGCATGCCTTGGGCGATTTGGCAGTTTGAACGCGGATGAGCAGCTTTTCAAAGGATATTGCCTTAATTACGAATAAATCCTATTAAACTGCCTTTATGACTTTTACTTTGAAAACTGCGCTTTTTTACCCTTTTCGCAATCGGGCATCGGGGAAATGCTAAGTTATTGCTTTGGTTTCGTTTGGGAATCCCCGATCGCCGATAGCGATATCGCATCGCGTCGGGAATAGCTGGTAGGGCCGCTTAGAATGAGGGCATGGTGAGTCGCGGATCGCCGATAGCGATATTGCATCGCATCGAGCGAGGGGGAGCTTATTTGCACTTTAAGTGTTGTCGCCGATTGCCGATTGCGGATTTCGCATCGCATTGGAGCAAAGGTTGTTAATTGTGTTACTTTATGCTTTGCCGATATACGATGCAATTTCGCATCGGGGAAAATCAAGATGTCCCTTAAGTTGTGCTCTCCTTGTCATTGCGATATGTGATCTTGCGATCGCTTTATCGCAATGATAAAGATAAATCGTTTTACGTTGGGGTGTTTTGATTGGTTTTATTGAAAAGGCTTTTTAATAATGTTTTCTTTTATTCGGTCCTTTTTGAAATAGAACTTTAAATTGATACCAATTTGAAACAAAAATTAAAAGGGACCCATTTCACATTATATTTTTTTGGAATAGTAATGATATGAAATGGGGGGTTGTTGTATGCCACAACAATTGGCGATTCGTTGGAAGAAACAATTATCTCTGAAAAAGTATAGAAATACTTAAACTTTTTCAAAATAGAAATTTTATTCAAAAGGGAAATTTCTAATATAACTAGGTATTGTTGCACTCTAGACAAAACAAAACTTTCTTCGCTAATTTCCTCTTTTGTTAAAAATAGAGACATTCTAGATTTTAAATTGGCGTTTGTTGGTTGGTATTGATAAAACAGAGAACTTTTCCAAATCAACTATTAAAATTAACTCCTTTGTCACAGGTAGAGCCTCTGCTGCCAACAAACGTCCATAGTTTCGGCTGTTAGGATATTCCGACACATAGGAATAGTTAAGTTCAACTTGGTCTAGTATAGAGTTAGGTATAGAGTTAGGTAAAGTGTGTTTCTTTACCGTTGTACATTTTGTAACTTACAATCCGACGGTCACGATATGTAGTGATCCGCGGGTTCATTCTCTCCTCGGTATTACCGACACTTGATCTGTGGCTTGACACCCGATTGGTCATGAATTCTATTTAAAGTGCATGGAGGGTCATTTGTAGGTTAACCGTGCATGAGAGAAGCTTATGTAAATTTTCATTCTTTTATTAATAAATTGCCTGTAGTAGCCACGTTGGCGCAGGCCGTGGACTGTTTCCCTCTCTGAGGGTTTTAACCACGTCAAAATACTGGTGTATTGATCTGTGATCTGTTTTTGAGCGGTGTCCTTCTGGTGTTTTGTCTGAGGAACTTACCCTGTATATTTCTACATGGTGTCAGAGCTATTTGAGGGCCGCGTCTGTTGGTGATCCAAATCTGAAGCCGTAGAACTGCATGCGGCTGTCGTTTCCTAGATCTACTGTTTCTGACTGCTTTCGGGCCGAGAGGACTGCTCTGTTGTGTTCGGAGCATCTGTTCCAGTGAGGAACCCCTTTCGTTTCACGCGAAAAGGTTTCCGGTAGCCCTATCTGCGTCATTTTTAAGATCTGGAGGTATACAGTCTTTATTTGCAGTTTACTGTTATTTTCTCTCTGCTTATTTCGTTTTCGGTTTATTTAGTTTTTTTTAACCGGATCTATACCTTTCATTTCTGCGTATGCTCTTTGCCCTGTGACTCTGTGCGATCTGGGCAAAACAGAAACAGAAAGGAAGGATTTTTTTTCTCATGCGTATGCTCTTTTCCCTGCACCTTAGTGTGATCTCGGAAAATCAGAAACATTGAGAAAATTATTTAGTTTTTCGGCTAAAGCTAATTTTTTTTAAATATTTAGTTTTTTGGGTAAAGCTAACTTCGAGCCATAAGGTTCGTTTTTCTTTGCATGTCCGTGTTGGGTTTTGTGTTTTGTGTTTTGTAGGGAAAAAGAGGTTTCTGAAGGCAAGCACTCAACCCAAAGCCCCCCCCTCTCTCTCTCTCTCTCTCTCTCCCCCCCTCTCTCTCTC
>APFE030624823.1:206152-224326 GCA_000404065.3 Pinus taeda | reverse complement strand
AAAAAATGGTTTTTAATAAATTATCTTATTTAGATTTAAATTTTGATATCTTAATTTATGTCATTTTTTTTCTTTAATAACCTATAATTAAATAGAAAATATGACAAAATAAATAAAAAATCTAAATGTGTATATGGTCATTTTTCATTAAATCACCGGTAAATAGAAATATAATGGAAATGGATTGGTGATGACTTACAAACAATTTTAATTGCAGATTGTCATATTGGGAGACTTATTCTTGTGGAGTCAATGTTACTTAACATTTCAGTTTATTGGATGCATTTATACATGTTAGTCAGTAAAATCATTTAGAAAATCAAAACCATTATAGAAAATTTCCTTTGGCCTAGGGCGAAGGGAAGAAAAAAGCTTCATTTGTTCCATTTGAGCGAAATTACAATGCTGAAGGACTTTGGTGGATGAGGCTTAAAAGATATCAATATTTTCATATGGGCTCTCCTCATAAAGAGCTTTTAGCGAGCAATATCTGGAAGCGGTTTTTGGCAGGCAATCGTAAAGGAAAAATATATGAAAAATTTGTCTTTTTGGAGTGGTTTAGTGCTGGACAAGTTCTTAAAAGAAATGGTTCATATATCTAGAATAGTTTTATGAAGATCAAACAATGGCTATTTGGAAATCTTCATTGGGAGATTGGATTTGGTTCAAAGGTTAAAGTAAGGATTGATCTCATCCAAGGAATGTGTGGCGATTACACTTTGTCTGTCACCGGTCATCAAATTACTACATGACAAGGGTATATTTCTCTTATATCATATCTTAGCAGATTATGATTTGATGCAACTCTACCCCATATGGAAAGGTGTTGTGAATTGGGTCTTTCTGGTGTAAATGTTATATGGGAGCGATACATATCAGACTTACAGAAGGATTGGATAATTCTGGAAGATTTTTTTTACCTCTAAATCTTCCAGAATTTTCTCGAGCCACACAATTTCCTTTGTTTCTTTAGTTGCTGCCACATATTCTTCCTCTATTTTGGAATCTACTAGAATTGATTGTTTGCATGACCTACAAGAGACAACTCCTGATCCAAGACTCATAGCATAACCTGAAGTAGATACCCTAGTTTCTTTGTCTGCATCAAAGTCTGAATCAGAGCATCCAATCAAAATGAAATCGACCACCTCTGTATACTTGAGTCCAAAGTATTGAGTTCCCTTTAACTACTATAGAACTCTTTTTGCAGCAAACCAATGTCTCTCACAAGGCTTTTGCATAAACTTGAAGAGGATTCCAACTACAAATGAAATTTTCAATCTAGTGGTAGTCAAGTAGTTGAGAATTCCTACAATTTATCTATACTTTGTTGCATCCTCAAATTATTTTCCTTCAATGGATGTGAGCTTAAAGTTTTGTTCCATTGGAGTAGTCAAAGTATTGCACTCACCCATGCCAAACCTATTCAAGATATCTCAAATATACTTATCCTAAGAGAGGAATATAAACTTCGGATGTTGAGATACTTCAATACCAAGATAGTAGTGAACATAGCCCAAGTCAATCATTTCAAAACCTTTCCTCAATTCCTTTTTTATGGATGCAATGTAGCTCTCATTGTTCCCTCTCATCAAAAGATCATCTACAGACACCACAAGATATACAATTGTTTTGAAAAATTTCTTGAAAAACAAATTTACATCATCAAGATCATAATGTTTGAAGTTGAGTTTTAGAAGATGCTCAGTTAACTTTTCATACTAGGCTTGTCGTGCTTGCTTGAGGCCATACTAGGATTTCACAAGCTTTTATACTTAGTGTTCTTGGCCCATCACAACAAATCCTTTTGGATGGGACATAAAAGCATTCTCTTGCAGATCTCCATTCAAGAAAGCAGTTTTTACATCCATTTGATAGACTTTCCAATCGTTCTAAGCTGTCAAGGCAAAGAGCATCGAGATGGTAGCCCATTTTGCCGTGGGGGAAAAATTAACCTCATAATTGACCCCTTCCTTCTGTACAAAACCTTTTTCCACAAGCCTCACTTTGTGCTTGTCAAGTGAGCCATCATCCTTAAACTTGTTCTTGTATACCCACTTGAAGAAAATTGGTTTGGTTCCCAATGGAGGATCAACCAGCTTCCAAGTGTCATTACTTATCAAGGCATCATACTCTTTTTGCATCACTTCTTTCCATTCATCATGAGAAGCGGGTTCTTTGAAGGAAGTTGGTTCAAAATATGAGGACAGATCTAGTTCAAAATCATAAGGAACATCCATATCAACAGGTCAATCATAATCGTCTACATCACCTCCATTTTGCCTGGTTGAATTTCATCCTGTGTTTTCAACCTCATTAGGATGAACACTTTCAAGTGTCTTTGTCAACCATTTTGGAGGACCTTTCTAAGATGGTGCAGGCTGCTTAGTTGACTGAGTTGGGACTAAATCAAGATTGATTCTCCCAATTCATTCAATCACATCACTCAAATTGTCATCAGTGGTTGGAGCTTTAAGTCAGGGAGAGAGTGCTTCAGAAGAAGATTCCACATATTGATCTAGTATAGGAATCCCCCCTTCAACATGTGAAATTTGATTATCAAATTCTTGAAATCACTTTGCATGTCTGACTCTATCTAAGCGATCAAGTTGTCACTCAACAACACTGTGAGCCTTGGAAGATTCAATAAAGATCACATCTCTAGATACAACAAACTTCTTATTAACTTCATCATAGAGACGATATGCGTCGGAGGTATTTTAATACCCCAAGAAGATACACTTATGACTCCTTGCACCAAGTTTGTTTCTTTGTTCCTTTAAAGGTATCAAGGCATAACAAGTGGAATCGAAGACCCTGAGATGCTTTATCAAAGGAATGTGGCCATAACACATTTCACACAGGGGCTTCACTTAATGAACCTTTGACCTATCACATGCATTCGTGGCATATTAAACAATACCCCTAATTTGACTACATATTGGAAAATACCCCTAACAATCACATTATTTACCACCCTACCAATACAAACCAATACGCCTTCCCAATCTAAAAGACCCCTAATTCCACTTGATATTGTGGGTATCCATTTTTTCATTAACATTTTTTATACCCCTTTATATTTTTTCATTGACTTTGAGCTCCATCTTTTATACCTACTAATATAAAATCCCATTACCCCCTATATATCCCCCAATATATTATGCCAGTTTTTCCTCAATACATATCCCCTAATATGAATCCACATGGTGTGGTATTGCTCCCCCAGTGAAGCCCCCGTGACATTTCATAAGGAGTCTTGTTTCTAATAGCATTAGAAGAACACCAATTCTATATATACACAACACGTAGAACTGCATTAGCCAAAAACATCAATGTTACATTCTTGAAAAAACATCATGGAATGTACCATATTAAGATTGTCCTGTTAATTCTTTCAGCTACTCCATTATGTTGGGGTTTATAAGGCACATTTGTTTGATGTTTGATCCCATGCTGGTGAAGATAGTTTTCAAATTCATTTGAAGTGTATTCTTTTCCATTATCAGTGCAAATAGAGCCAATATGAGATTGTGCATTATTTTCAATCCATGCATAAAATTCCTTGAATGTTTGAAAAGCATCAGATTTGTTCTTCAATAAATAAACCCAACACGTTTTGGTGTAGTCATCAATACATGTCATCATATATTTATTTCCATTTGTATAAGGAACATGCATTGGGCCACATAAATTTGAATGAATGAGTTCAAGTTTTGTATGTGCTTTGGAATGTGAATCATGAAAATATTGTTTGTTATGCTTTCCTAGAATGCAAGCATCACATTGCTTAAGTTTCGTATGAATTGTAGGTAAACTAGTAACAACACTTTTCTTCAACATACGAAGGTTGTCCTAATTCAAGTGTCCAAATCTAGCATGCCATAGAAAACTTGATGGAAATGTACCTTCATCATAATGAGAACTGTATGAGAATTTTGTGCACGAGTAAAGGTACCTTGCAGCTTAAAAAGTCTTTCTTCTTCTATCCCCGTCATGATAAGTTAGCGATTTGATGCTTTTCTGACCTCAACCTTGCCATCAAACATATGAGTGGAGTGTCCTTGCTCTTGGATGTGGACCAAGGACAACAAGTTTCTCCTCAGCTCCAGGAGGTATAGAACATCATGTAGAAGAAAGTCTTGAAGACCAAACAATTTGAGCCTGATGGTGCCAAGCCTCGATGGCTTGAGTTTTGACTTTTCTGCAAAGTATATTGGTCCATCAACAATTTTAGTAAATTCTTCAAAACAATATCTTCTAAAAGTCATGTGGAAAGTTACTCATGAATCAAGTAACCAATCATTTTTCCAAGAAGCAAGTGAATCATTAAACAAGTCTTCAATTATTCCAATATTACAATGTGCCACAACATAATGAGCAGATTCAGGTGTTTTACCTTTCTTTTTGTCATGGGTTTTATCTTTGGCCTCTTTTATTTCCTACTCGATTTTGTCCTAAAGCAACTTACATGTGGATGCATCATGTCCATCTCTGTTGAAACGTATGCAATGAAGATCAGAGTTTTCTCCTTGAAATTGTCTGCGACCCCCGCCTCTAAAATTTCTTCTTCCTTTATCTCTTCGACCACCTCTTCCTTTAGAAGAATCTTGAGTATGATTTTTCTCTTTATGTTCAAGACACACAACTTCTTCATAAGACTGAGGAGTTATCTTCTTCCCAAAAACCTTCTCTCTCTCAGCAAACTTCTTCTCAATGGAGGCAAAGGTAATCTCCTTGATGTTTCACTTGCTTGCAATGACTCAATATAATTTGAATAAGTGGGATATAGTGCATTGACATAAACTATAAGAGGAATGTTTATTTGCACACAAGTGGTTTTGATATCATGCATAATAGATCTTACTTTTGATGCTAAAGCAAGAGGATAATCATTTTTCAATTCAAGACTGAATAATTTAATCATCAATTAGACAACTTCAAGTTTAGAGAGTGAGTCATAAAGTTCCTTCAACTTATGTTAGGCTTCAAAAGAATTTGAAAATGGTGAAATATGTTCACTCACCTCTTCATTTACAGATGATGCAATCAAGGCATAGACCTTTTTGTTATTGTTTTCCCAAATGGTAATCTTCTTATCTGAGGTGGCCTTTGCAGGTTCATTATCTCCTTCTCCTATAAAAACTCCCTTCCACAACTCATTGAAAATGAGAGTTTGTTTTATCTTCCTTGACCAATCAGGATAGTTCTCTTTTCCCGGGAGAACTACTCCAACAATAGATATCAATGAATGCATTAAAAATGTACTCTGCTTCCAATATATCAAAAAATTGTACTTTTGGTGGAAAAAATATGCAGTTTTAGTGACAAAAAATGCACTTCTGGTGTAAAAATCGTACAAATTGCACTCTGATATATAGGAAAGAGGTATTACTTAGGGGAGGTTGTATATGGGCGAGGTTGTATGTGGGAGAGGTTGAATTGGGATTCGGTATTATCAGTGTGGTGGGAGCGTTGTATGGGAGTCGACTAGGGGAGCAATGCGTTATAATGAGCAATTGCAGCCGAGTGACCTAAGCTCAAGGGAGAGGTTCTAGAGGATAAGGCTCTGAGCAATTGTTGAAAATGTGAGTAGGAGGGTGGAGGGGAGGATGTGAGTAGGAGGATGGAGGGGAGGAGTTGGGCTGTGCGGTAACGAGGAGCCACGATGGGTGACCGATGGAGATTGTGTACAGTGTAGGGAATCCCGAGGTCAATCTTGGGACAAGTGTGTGGGAGGCATCACTGCGGGATGACAAATGACTATGGTATCGTTCGCTACAGTGACTCGAACGAAGGTTGTGATGGTTGAGGGTGTTGTGGGAGTGAGGTGAAGAGTCACCTGTGCAAGGAGGTAGCGAATTCGAGTGTGGTATGCTGAGGGAACAGAGCGTAGTTGGAAGGAGAAACCGTTGTGAGGAGCATAGTCGAGGACAAAGATTGTGTATGCCAATAATTGAACTTGATTACCCGGTATATAGTACTCATAAACTTACAAAATTCATAAACCAAAGTCTGTAATCTTGCACCAGAATGACCCAGAAAACACCATAGGAGTCGACTGCGCAGTGAGGGAGAACACCTTACACTGGTTTATCTCAATGCTTAACAATTCAAGAAAAAATCACAAACCATCTCAACAGTTTCAACTGAATTCCACACCCAAAAAAACGATTCTTGAATAATCACAACACGTATTAAATATCTATAACAAGAAAATTCATGTAACAAAAGTAAATGGTACCTCAATAGACATAAGGGCATAACTATTCCCCATAGGCTGCAGAAATAGAAGAAGGGAGTTACAAGGGTAGAAAAGCTAAAAATGGAGTTGACTATGATACCATGTCAGGGCAGGAGGTAACTCCACAATGCGAATTGTGTTTTTTGCATTAAGATTTCTCATGGATATATACATGGAGGGAGAGACTCTTGGGCTTCACCTTCCAGTGTCTCTTCATATTCCCAATCTCCTTATTTTCTATTTACATTATTTACATGAATTTCCTAATCCCAAAGATTAGGTGTCAACACACTCACATACAACACACCAACACCATCAAGTTAGCTTGAGGCCTCTGAGTCCTAAAGGAGACACTTTCTTTTTCAAAAGGTTGTAGACTTGAAAGATTTTTAAACCTTTTCAAGGCTTCAATTCTAGACTGGTAACATCAAATGAGATCCGAATTTTAGCATTGAAGAAAAAAGTTCAAGCCATATGATGATATCTTCACACTTAAAGACAAAGGGAAAGTTAGAAACCCACTGTACATCTCATCTAAGTTCTGTGCAATTTCTTCACTCTCATATATAGTTGAAATTGGTCGCAACCTCATGTGAGATCCAATTTTTCAATGGTGGGGTAAATATGCTACTCACCTCCAACAGGGATATTGGGGATCATAAGAAACCTTGTGGGTAATAATGGATCTCTATGAGGAACTTCTGGCACAATGAATTCATTGCACCCAAAAGTAGAGAGTCCTCATATGGAGTAAACCATTGATCAAGTAGTATACCTATGAGGAAATGTGTGAAGTTATGACAAATAGACCTATCATATAATAGGCTCACAGGGCACATGCCTCATGTAAGACAACAATGCTTCAAGTTACAAAGAATGACATCACCTGTGAGATATTTCTTGTGTTTTTTGTACCAGATGCATGTTGAATGGCACACGGAAATTTTTTGCACTATCGGTGGCGGATTGGCATATTTGTCATATCATATTGTTTGTAGGGTCAGATTTTGTTTCAAGTAAAAGATGGTGATTAGTCAAATGCCTTCAAATTTTCTTTTTCGATCGGATGAAAATTGCTTCACTATTTTTGCGTTGAACATGAAATGTTGCTTCAACTGTGGGCCATCTAGGCTTGTATTTTAGCAATTCACAGAACATCTTGTACCATGTCTTTTTGTTGAGAAGTGCAAAAATTGATCCAATTAAATCAAACCTCTTGCAAAGTTAAATAAATCTATTACGTGTTGTTAAAGGTAGTAAATTATGTTGCAAAGAAAATACTTCCAAAATAAACAATATTTAGATCACATAACATATCACATCTTCCTTCATCTATGCTTTTCTTCTATATACCAGTAATTTAAGACAGTTCCTTTTCAACATCTAATATAATTGCTAGTTATAAAATATATTAAAAATAAAATATCAATCCTACACTAATTTAAAAACTATTTTAATTGTATCAAGAATTACACTCCACCATATTATAATTAAAATACTAAGAATAGAGCACAAAATTCAAAGGCGATTAAATATATAAGATGATAGAAGCGATAAATAATCAACGTTACAGGAAGGTAGGTGTCTTACAGATTGTTCCAGCTTTCTGCAGATCGGTATCATGTGTCAGTAAGCTGATAAAGTGAAAAATAAGCAACGTACTAAAGACGGTGCTTAAGCATGAGGATTCTGTAGGCTGGTCAAGGATTGCTTTTCTTTACCCTGCAAAACCGTAACACATGGCCTATAATGACATCGATGCAAAACTTTTCCCTACTTCTTGGTGTTACATTGAATGTATTTGGACATGTTCATGTTAAAATATTTAATCATAAAAGTAAAAGTGGCGCAGGAATTTAGATAGCGTTGGAATCTGGTGAATTTCTTTTCCAAAATGTGAAAGTGGAAGTGTTTAAATTTGTTTTGGTAGTAGAAATAGATTCAGCATAATTTATCAAAGATAAAAAAAATTCTTAAAACATTCAAAATTTCAAAAGGTTAACAATTAAAATTTAAAAAAATTTTACAATTTTTTTTCAAAATCATGTTGGAATTTTTGTTTTACTGACTACAATATGACTTCTTGAGAATACCCCAATCAATATGGAGCCATATGGAACAAAATATGTGGCTGTCAACCCTGAAATATGGAGATGGCCCAATAGAATTATTTTTTAGAACTATAAGGAAAATGATATATAGGTGATGGATCGAATTATTGGATGGTATACTTATGAAAATGAACACCACAGTGGCCCTGCTGGTTTCTTTGAGGGAGTGGCAAAAAGAGGCATTTGCGGATGTGGTTTTTGGATCATTATATCAAAGGAACAAGAATATTGGGTTGATTGGGGTGCTGGTAGGGCACAAATATGAAGGCTAAAGCTATGGCCCTATGCGGCCTCCTTTAGTTTTCATTTTATCTAGACATTCCCTCCATCCACATATATGGAGACTCACTAACTATCATTGAACATGTACCACGCAACACAAAAATATATCAACCAAAACACTAATTATCATTGAACATGTACCAGGAAACACAAAAATATATCAACCAATACTAAATGGTTGGCTCAAAAAATTGAAAAACTTTGGTTCTCTCAGACTCAACCATTCAGCATATTAGACCAGAGTTTAACCAAATTAAAGATAACATGTCTAAAATAAGACTACAAGATGCACTGGACGAGATGCATATCGAAAGTAAATTGAGTGACAACACAGTGGATGCTGAAACAACTACTTTTGGATGAGATTATCACAACTAATATTTGGGTTCATCTGCATTATCCAAACGGCGGCTTTGAGATCGGTTCTTTGTTGTTTTTATATATGCATAGTATATATTACAAGTAGACATATAGATGATTTCATTTCTATTGAACAATATTTAATACAGTTTATTTTGTTTAATACTACCTCTGGGTATCTAATGTATAGTTGACAAAAATGGATGAACTGTTACAGTGATATTAGACATGAGTTTATATGTACTGTGTTTTTTTTATATATATAAAAACACGTGCTTTTTTCTTGAAAAATATTCCACAGTCCCCCACCACAATGGAAAACATGGAGGAATCTAGTCAGTGTCCGTAGAAATCTAATCTATTGGTCATCTTACGTCCTCCCTCACGTGTAGAAAGTTTATAAATCCTCGTCTCTGGTCCCCTTTATCCAAATATGTGAGCATCCCTAACGCAGTATTTGTTGCAGAAATTCCTGAACATTTCTGACGCAGTATTTGTTGCAGAAATCCAAGCAGGAAACCCTGCTCAGCTGCGTCCATTTCTGAACCACAACGCTGATTCATCTGGTAATCGTATCTCACACTCATTCTGATAGTGTGGAAATTTCAGAATTGGTTCACTTTTTTCATTGATTGGGTAGAATCCACTAACATGGTCTTCTGGTACTGCAACTGATAGACTATAGGATGCCAGAATGAGTTTGGCGGGCAAGATTTAATTAACACGAATTTTGGATGCATAGCTCTCTGAACTCCGCTTTGATGTCTGATTTCGCAGATTGGTGTTTGGATTAGCGTGTAGCGTATAACAATGAGCTGGTATGCCAGGCAGGCAGGTTCCCTTGGCCATGGCGGGGTATGTGACTGTTAACCTAATTCTATTTCAATTTATTTCAGCCCTGTCATGAGAAATGAGTTCCTAGTTACTGCGAAATCAATTCTTGTAAGTGTGTGAATTTCTTTTAATAGCATGGATATTTTTCAGGTTTTTTTCTGTTGGTTTTTCTTATTTGGGAGTAAGTTTGCAGGATTATATTTTCGAAGTGTTTAATATATCATCTGATGGGTAGAGAATTGAACCTCTGATTTTTAATAAAAATATTTCACATTAAGGAATATTTTAATAAAACAACCGAGATCACTGTATATCCAAAATCCATAATCCAAAATCCGAGCTTACCGACTTTCCTGTGTTTGGATGGGTTCAAGGATAACTTTGCTGCATTTGGTATTGCCCTGTTGCTTCATTATATTGTATTTGTTGCATTTGCTTTTCGGGTAACTCTTACCTATTTCAATGCAGAGAAAATTTAATACCAAAGCTGAAAGTTCTGAAGACAAATCGGGGAAACAACAGAGAGTTGCGCTGGTTATAGGGGTAACAGGAATTGTGGGCAATAGCTTGGCAGAAATCTTGCCTATGCCTGACACTTCTGGTGGACCTTGGAAAATTTATGGAGTTGCTAGGAGGCCTAAGCCAGATTGGTCACCAGATACTCCAGTACAATACATTCAATGCGATGTTCTGGATAGAGAACTCACTTTAGAAAAGATTTCACCATTGAAGGATGTAACCCATCTCTTCTGGGTTGTTTGGGTGAGCAGGGAAACAGAGGAGCAGCACTGTGAGGACAATGGAAAAATGTTGAGTAATGTGATGCACTGCTGCTCAATGCAGAGAATTTACAGCACATCTGTCTTCAGACTGGGGCAAAACACTACTTGGGTCCATCTGATACAGTGGCCAGGAATCGCTCTTTTCAGCCGAACGAGGCACCTTATCATGAAGAGCTTCCTAGGTTATCTGTGCCCAATTTTTATTACGCTCTGGAGGATATTGTTTTTGAGGCTGCCAAGAAGAAAGAGGGATTAACATGGTCTATTCACCGTCCTTCAATCATATTTGGATTCTCTCCTTCGAGCTTAATGAATGTTGTTTGCACACTCTGTGTTTATGCTGTCATTTGCAAACATGAAGGGCTGCCTTTCAAATACCCAGGAAACAGAATTACATGGGAACAGTTTATGGATATATCTGATGCAGATTTGATTGCAGAGCAAGAAATTTGGGCTGCCACAGACCCTTATGCCAAGAACCAGACTTTTAATTGTAGTAATGGGGATGTGTTTAAATGGAAACACCTGTGGGGAATCATAGCAGAAAAATTTGATCTGGAGCCATTACCATACAAAGGTGAAGGCTTTAGTCTGGCTGAGGCTATGAAAGACAAAGGTCCAGTCTGGGATGCAATTGTCAGAGAAAATAAGCTGCACCCAACAAAATTTGAGGAAATGGGAAATTGGTGGCTTGCAGATTCGATATTAAATCTTCCCCTGGAATTGGTACATAGCATGAATAAGAATAAAGAGTATGGTTTCTTTGGGTTTCGAAACACAGAAACTTCTCTGGCATATTGGATAGACAAAATGAAGGTATCTCATGTTGTTCCTTAAACTTGATCCATATTTATGTCTCCAATTAGAACCAAGCAGAGGAGTTTCATTTAGAGGTTGCTTTTGTGATTCAGAATGGTTATGCTATATTCTGAATCAGTTGGAGGTGTTGATAATATCAGAGCATAGTTGTAGTGCGATGTGTATTTTGTCATGTCCAAGTATAGTTTGTGAAACTAGGTTTTTGAAAATTGCTTGATGTTTGATGATGTGTGATTTTGCAATGGACTCAAATAAAGAGCTGGAACTCCATCCTAGAATTTCCTACAATTTTATCATTCCGATCTTTATAAGTGGTGCATGCTGTAAATATTGAACGACTAAAGCAAGTTCAGGCTGAGGGATTGTGATGTCCCCACCCTGTTAATTGGGGCACCAAGTTGCAGTAACAGTATCACTGAATGCCTGTCACAATATTGTATAACAGCCATTATTAGTTTTGGCTGCAGCTCAGCTTATTTACTCTTTGTATCTTGAAAACGAATTAAACGGAAAAACCATGGTTTTGGTCTTCCTGTTACACTATATGGTTGATCACCAGCTTCTGTTTTGAATATTATTATTTTTTAGCATAGAATAAAGCAATCCGGAGGTGGAAATAGTTCTTCGACTGTCAACAGAAGCCTGAGTTTCTTCCCTGTTTAATGATCCAATGTAGACATTCATGGTACTTCTCTGCAACTTTAATGATGTAAACATAAATTCTGCTTGAGTTCTTTGACTGTAAACAGAAGCCTAAGTTTCTTTCCTATTTTATGATCCAATGTAGACATTCATGGTACTTCTCTGCAACTTTAACGATTTAGAAGATCATAACTAGTTGATTATGTAAATATAAATTCCGATCAAACGCAGGGATGGTTTCTCCAATTTCAATCTTTGGATTCTCCACTTTCAAAAGATGATTCGCAAACTTAGCTTATTGTTCAAGATCTTCAAACATGTCATAGCATGAAATTAAGATTTCTAAGTTTTAACATTCAAATTGTTTTTTTCTTTTCGAGTGGGTATTGTTTTTTAAAGCTCAGTTTTGTTGGGTTTAACATTAAAATTGGCTTTTGCTTTTTAAGTGGGTATTGTTTTTTAAAACTTAGTTTTTGTTATTCACTTTTAAAATGCTTTCGCTTAAAAATTGAAGAAATATTTAGGTTAACTTTACACAATTTTAGTTATAACATTTTGTAATTGGGTAGGCAATTTTTTCATATTACCGTTGAAAAAAAACAAGTTTAAAAATCTTGATTTATTAAAAAGATTAAGTTTACAATTAATGTAGATTTATTTTTGCGAATTTTCACAAGTTTATAAAAAGGTTATCATAATAAATACCATAGAAAAATAGCAGGTCTAAATAGCAGGGCTTTATCACTATTGGTAAACAAATTAAATAAATAACTCAAAGTTATCTTAATAATTAGTATTTTTTAATTTTAATTTTATTTAAATAATTTGACCAAGTCAAATTATTTAAAATAATCTTTGTCACAATACTGACCTTCTTAACCTTTCACAATGTCAAAATTATAGTGAGCTCGGAAGGCTTCCCTCCAAGCTTTTTGAGTATAAGAATAAAATCTTAAATCAAAATAAATAATTTGCTTCTTTAGGTCCGATAGACCAAAATTTGGACTCAACGGACGTTAACCATCATCATCCTCAATATTGCATTATACAATGTTTACAACATGATATAGAATTTTAAAAACTTGAGTTTAATTTTAATCAAAATGATAGAGAATTTTAAAAACTTGAGTTTAAACTGTTTAATCTGCATAATTTGAGTGCCACAAAAATTTTTCATGGCGCTCAATCTATTTATGCATTCAAAAATGCATTTTAAACAATAAAAATTCTTAAAATTGTATTGGTCGATTTTAGTGAAAAAAGTTATTTCATCATAAGTTAGACTGCATCTTAAATTATATAGATTTTAAAAAATAATAATTGTCATTTGTACTGTTAAATTGGATTTTAGCCTTTAAAAGATAATTTAATGAAATATAATTTAATTATTAATTGTTTATTTTTATTTTTTTATATATTTAAATAATTTTTAATTAAAATTATAATAACAAAATATTTAAAATACTCTTCTAAATTATAAAAATGGTTTTTAATAAATTATCTTATTTAGATTTAAACTTATTTAGATTTAAACTTTGATATCTTAATTCATGTAATTTTTTTTTAATAACCCATAATTAAATAGAAACATATGCCTAAAAAAATTAAAAAATCTAAATGTGTATATGATCATTTTTCATTAAATTATGAGCGAATAGAAATATAATGAAAATGGATTGGTGATGGCTTACAAACAATTTTAATTGCAGATTGTCATATTGGGCTTATAGATAACTATTCTTGGGTGGTAGACTGATTCTTGTGCAGTCAATGTTACTTAACATTTCAGTTTATTAGATGCATTTATATATTACTTAGTGAAATCATTTAGAAAATCAAAACCATTATAGAAAATTTCCTTTGGCCTAGGGTGAAGGGAAGAAAAAAGCTTCCTCTGTTCCATTTGAGTGAAATTACAAAGTTGAAGGACTTTGGTGGATGAGGCTTAAAAGATATCAATAGTTTTAGATGGGCTCTCCTCATAAAGAGATTTTAGCCAGCGATATCTGGAAGCGGTATTTGGCAAGCAATTGTAAAGGAAAAAATATGATTTTTTTTTTTTTGGGAGTGGTTTAGTGTTGGACAGTTTCTTAGAAGAAATGGTTCATATATCTAGAATAGTTTTATGAAGATCAAACAATGGCTATTTGGAAATCTCCATTAGGAGATTGCATTTGGTACAAAGGTTAAAGTAGGGATTGATCTCATCCAAGGAATGTGTGGCGATTACACTTTATCTGTCGCCGATCATCAAATTACTACATGACAAGGGTATATTTCTCTTATACCATATCTTAGCAGATTATGGTTTGATGCAACGCTACCCCATATGGAAAGATGTTGTGAATTGGGTCTTTCTGTTGGAAATGTTATATGGGAGCAATACATATTAGGCTTATAGAAGGATTGGATAACTCTTAGAGATGTTGATGATAAACTTAGTTGGAATGATGTTCTTATCCAGGGCCTATTAGTTGTTTCAGAGATATACAGTCATATTACACAATCTCTTCGGTCGCAAGAGGAATAATGTTGGTTCATGTATGTTTGATCTTGATATATGCCTTTAAAAATAAAAAAAATTGGATGGCTTGTATGGAAAAACAAGATCCTAACTTGGGAAATCCTATGCAAAAGAGGTTTTCAGAGAGCATCAAACTCTTCCTTTTTTTATTATTTGGGCCATATGAAGGGGTAGAAATGTGCTAATTTTTTAGAACTATCCTTTTGGAATTCACTGTATAACTGATAAGATATGTTCTTTCTATAAAGAATATGGTTGAAAGATCCATAGGGAAAGGCCACATAGAGCCTTGGCTAGTGTTGAAAATGCTCAATATTAGGCTGGTTTTCAATGATGGGGCCGCCCAAAGAGGGATTTGTGGCTTTGGTGTTCTTGTTGAGGTTTCACAGTTATTATAGTGTCACTTCTTTTGGGTCTATGGGGAAGGGACAAATACAAGGGCTCAGGTGGTTGCATTGTGGGGTTATTATATTGCGCAAAGAGGCTTAATATAGAATATATTCATATTTTTGATGATTCAAGGATCATCATTGAATGGATCAATGGAAGGTCATCCCTTTCCCCTCCTTTTCTGTTCAACTCGATGTGCGAGATCAATGTATTAAAGATATATTTTCATAGAATATACTTTGCGCATGTGTTTCGAGAAAATAACTCTTATGCTGAAACCCTTTCAAAAAAGAGTCTCACAACGTTGCTTGGAAGAATTCACTACAATGTTCTACGTGAGCGAGTGTCGCTGAAAATTAAGTCATTTCCTTTCATATGACACCTTATGTTATTTATGGTTCATAAATTATTAGGTGCATAGGAAATATATCAATTATTTACAAAACTTATAATCTTTTGTTTACAATTTTTTTATTTTTATTCAGATTATGTTTGATATATATATATATATATATTGTATAATAAGATTGATGCTTTCATCTTAATGTTATTTATGCATCTATAAGGTTTTAAACTTTGCTGATAAGATATGTTTATTATTTTTTTAAATTAGATATAATGTAGATAGATGAGGTTCATTAACTATATAAACTATTCTTCTCATTTTTTAATAAATAATTTAATGTACTTTTAAAGTTATATAAACTATTTCTCTATTTTTAATAAATAATTATGTACTTTTCCCAAAAAAGGAAAAATATTAAAAAAAAAAAAATTTACAATGGAAAATATTTATAACAAAAAAAACCACTTATATTTAGTAATAATTTCGACCAAAATTACCTAAAATAAATCAAATAAACTTTCATCATAAATAAAATAAATCCCATACTATTTTTGTATTTCATGTGTCGGAACTAGGTTATAGTAATATCACTTTTAAAAATTAATCCCATACTATTTTTGTATTTCAAGTTTCGGAACTAAGTTATACTAATGTCACTTTTAAAAATTAATGGTTGTATTTATATGTATATTGTTTCATTTTAAAACGAACTATTAAATAACTATTAATTCATTGTATCAATAATCATTTAATGGACGCATGAAACATGAAACAGTGAACATAAATCGAAATGGTTAATTTAACTATATTTAATCTAATAAGAATCATTTTTTTTCATTTTAATTTAATAGTTTTTAAAGTTTTATATAAAATTTTTAATTGAGGTTTTTGTGATTCATAATAATTATAGAGAAGATTTTCTGCTAAAATCACATGTAGAAGATTTTTGTCGACGCATTTCGAACCAACTTGTGTGATTCATTGTCAGGACAAGTTGAGGAGTCAGAGCATCGCTGCCAATTATATAGGGAAAGCAGATCATCCAAACAGCTAAGTTGACAGGGTTGACCATCAACGACTCTCTAAAACGACTAGAAAAAATAATATTAAAATATTAATAAGTCAAATGTAATAAAAAAAATAACTACTTGTAGTACATCAATTTATAAATTTTTCTTAGGTTAATAAATTGCTTATAATCATATACATAAAAAAAAGGTTATATATAATGTTATATTATTTTATTTTATTTTAATTATTAAACTAAGTTACCTAATTCTAATTTATTTAATTAACTGAAATGTTAGGGATGAGAAAAGGGGGTGTTTATATATTAGAAATGTTCATTTATTTAATTCTTTATTGATATATTCAATTATTTATTTATTTTATTAGATTTAACGGAAAAAAATTATGAGATTGGTTAAATTTAATATGGGTTTTTATTTTTATTTTTATTTTATTTATATGGCAAAGGTAAAAACATAGTAACAAATAATAATATTCATAAAAATTTTGATAAGTAAATAGTAATAAATATTAAAAATTAAAAACAAGCCTCAAACTCTTATTCTATTTTGTTATGGTGGTGGTGGTGGTGGTGATGATGATGATGATGATGATGGTGGTGGTGGTGGTGGTGAACATCCGTTGAGACCAAACATTGGTCTATTGGACCTAAAGAAACAAATGTTTTATTTTGATTTAAGATTTTATTCCTATGCTCAAAAAGCTTGGAGAGAAGCCTCCCGAGCTCACTATAATTTTGACATTGTAAAAGGCTAGGAAGGTCAGTATTGTAACAAAGATTGTGGAACTGAGATCTAATGTGGTTGTACGCAGGGCACTCTAAGAGGAAGTGGTTTTCATCCTCGATGTTCCTATTTTCACATATATGGTAGATCCTTTCCATCCATGGCATTTTAGGAATTGCCCAACGACCTGTTTCACTATGGATCTCATGAGAATTCGTTCTAATCTTTGCTATATTAATTTTCTTCTTTGAGCTAGTTAAAATAGAGAGATACTTTTGATCTTCTAGGGTGGGGTTGATGACCTTCTTATAATAACTTAATTTTCTTTTAGCTGCTAAATCTTTCTCACACCACATTTTTTCTTTGAACTTAGAAGTAACAATATCTTTAATGTTATTTATGTTTTGGAATGCATCTTTCTTGTTGATCTCCCAATAGTTTAACCAGGCCCTTGTGTCTTTATGTAACCCCCGATTGAGCCTTAGGCGATTTTGGCTAGAATTTAAAGCTATCTTAGGAAGTCTATGATGGTCTATGTTATTGAGTTTGTGCTTGTACAACAGAAATGTAATAATAGCTAGGCTCTCAATAGGGGAAATACCTGCTTCTATAAGGAGAATAAGATAGGGTGGATTACTTTTAATTTTCAGGTTATAAGTTATAAAACACTTCTGGATTTGCTCAATCATTCTCCATGATTCTCTATAGATGCTGCAACCCCAAACCTCACAACCATATAAGATAACAGGAGTGACTAAAGTTTCAAAGAGGAACTTCTTTTTATCCCACATTACAAGGTTTGTTGTTTTACAATTATTTTCAAGACAAAAATAAGCTTTCCACCCCCCATTAATCCTTTTCTCAATGCTATGGTTCCAGTTGAGCTTGTGATGAATATCAATTCCTAGGTACTTGTAAGAATACACTTCCTCCAAGTTATTATTGTCATACATAAAATTAGTGTAAGTGTCCTTCTTAGATTTGATAATCATAACTTTTGTTTTGTCAGTTTTAACCGTCATACCCATGGTAGAGCAGAAATCCTTAAGAAGACTGAGTTGCTTATCAAGATCAGACGGGCACCTT
>APFE030624823.1:156924-201230 GCA_000404065.3 Pinus taeda | reverse complement strand
ACACGAATTTTGGATGCATAGCTCTCTGAACTCCGCTTTGATGTCTGATTTCGCAGATTGGTGTTTGGATTAGCGTGTAGCGTATAACAATGAGCTGGTATGCCAGGCAGGCAGGTTCCCTTGGCCATGGCGGGGTATGTGACTGTTAATCTAATTCTATTTCAATTTATTTCAGCCCTGTCATGAGAAATGAGTTCCTAGTCACTGCGAAATCAATTCTTGTAAGTGTGTGAATTTCTTTTAATAGCATGGATATTTTTCAGTTTTTTTTCTGTTGGTTTTTCTTATTTGGGAGTAAGTTTGCAGGATTATATTTTCGAAGTGTTTAATATATCATCTGATGGGTAGAGAATTGAACCTCTGATTTTTAATAAAAATATTTTTAACAACCGAGATCACTGTATATCCAAAAGCCATAATCCAAAATCCGAGCTTACCGACTTTCCTGTGTTTGGATGGGTTCAAGGATAACTTTGCTGCATTTGGTATTGCCCTGTTGCTTCATTATATTGTATTGTTGCATTTGCTTTTCGGGTAACTCTTACCTATTTCAATGCAGAGAAAATTTAATACCAAAGCTGAAAGTTCTGAAGACAAATCGGGGAAACAACAGAGAGTTGCGCTGGTTATAGGGGTAACAGGAATTGTGGGCAATAGCTTGGCAGAAATCTTGCCTATGCCTGACACTTCTGGTGGACCTTGGAAAATTTATGGAGTTGCTAGGAGGCCTAAGCCAGATTGGTCACCAGATACTCCAGTACAATACATTCAATGCGATGTTCTGGATAGAGAACTCACTTTAGAAAAGATTTCACCATTGAAGGATGTAACCCATCTCTTCTGGGTTGTTTGGGTGAGCAGGGAAACAGAGGAGCAGCACTGTGAGGACAATGGAAAAATGTTGAGTAATGTGATGCACTGCTGCTCAATGCAGAGAATTTACAGCACATCTGTCTTCAGACTGGGGCAAAACACTACTTGGGTCCATCTGATACAGTGGCCAGGAATCGCTCTTTTCAGCCGAACGAGGCACCTTATCATGAAGAGCTTCCTAGGTTATCTGTGCCCAATTTTTATTACGCTCTGGAGGATATTGTTTTTGAGGCTGCCAAGAAGAAAGAGGGATTAACATGGTCTATTCACCGTCCTTCAATCATATTTGGATTCTCTCCTTCGAGCTTAATGAATGTTGTTTGCACACTCTGTGTTTATGCTGTCATTTGCAAACATGAAGGGCTGCCTTTCAAATACCCAGGAAACAGAATTACATGGGAACAGTTTATGGATATATCTGATGCAGATTTGATTGCAGAGCAAGAAATTTGGGCTGCCACAGACCCTTATGCCAAGAACCAGACTTTTAATTGTAGTAATGGGGATGTGTTTAAATGGAAACACCTGTGGGGAATCATAGCAGAAAAATTTGATCTGGAGCCATTACCATACAAAGGTGAAGGCTTTAGTCTGGCTGAGGCTATGAAAGACAAAGGTCCAGTCTGGGATGCAATTGTCAGAGAAAATAAGCTGCACCCAACAAAATTTGAGGAAATGGGAAATTGGTGGCTTGCAGATTCGATATTAAATCTTCCCCTGGAATTGGTACATAGCATGAATAAGAATAAAGAGTATGGTTTCTTTGGGTTTCGAAACACAGAAACTTCTCTGGCATATTGGATAGACAAAATGAAGGTATCTCATGTTGTTCCTTAAACTTGATCCATATTTATGTCTCCAATTAGAACCAAGCAGAGGAGTTTCATTTAGAGGTTGCTTTTGTGATTCAGAATGGTTATGCTATATTCTGAATCAGTTGGAGGTGTTGATAATATCAGAGCATAGTTGTAGTGCGATGTGTATTTTGTCATGTCCAAGTATAGTTTGTGAAACTAGGTTTTTGAAAATTGCTTGATGTTTGATGATGTGTGATTTTGCAATGGACTCAAATAAAGAGCTGGAACTCCATCCTAGAATTTCCTACAATTTTATCATTCCGATCTTTATAAGTGGTGCATGCTGTAAATATTGAACGACTAAAGCAAGTTCAGGCTGAGGGATTGTGATGTCCCCACCCTGTTAATTGGGGCACCAAGTTGCAGTAACAGTATCACTGAATGCCTGTCACAATATTGTATAACAGCCATTATTAGTTTTGGCTGCAGCTCAGCTTATTTACTCTTTGTATCTTGAAAACGAATTAAACGGAAAAACCATGGTTTTGGTCTTCCTGTTACACTATATGGTTGATCACCAGCTTCTGTTTTGAATATTATTATTTTTTAGCATAGAATAAAGCAATCCGGAGGTGGAAATAGTTCTTCGACTGTCAACAGAAGCCTGAGTTTCTTCCCTGTTTAATGATCCAATGTAGACATTCATGGTACTTCTCTGCAACTTTAATGATGTAAACATAAATTCTGCTTGAGTTCTTTGACTGTAAACAGAAGCCTAAGTTTCTTTCCTATTTTATGATCCAATGTAGACATTCATGGTACTTCTCTGCAACTTTAACGATTTAGAAGATCATAACTAGTTGATTATGTAAATATAAATTCCGATCAAACGCAGGGATGGTTTCTCCAATTTCAATCTTTGGATTCTCCACTTTCAAAAGATGATTCGCAAACTTAGCTTATTGTTCAAGATCTTCAAACATGTCATAGCATGAAATTAAGATTTCTAAGTTTTAACATTCAAATTGTTTTTTTCTTTTCGAGTGGGTATTGTTTTTTAAAGCTCAGTTTTGTTGGGTTTAACATTAAAATTGGCTTTTGCTTTTTAAGTGGGTATTGTTTTTTAAAACTTAGTTTTTGTTATTCACTTTTAAAATGCTTTCGCTTAAAAATTGAAGAAATATTTAGGTTAACTTTACAC
This sequence comes from Pinus taeda, assembly GCA_000404065.3. Taxonomy (NCBI): domain Eukaryota; kingdom Viridiplantae; phylum Streptophyta; class Pinopsida; order Pinales; family Pinaceae; genus Pinus; species Pinus taeda. Next base: position 198,359 of record APFE030624823.1, on the reverse strand, counting down.
AATTTTAGTTATAACATTTTGTAATTGGGTAGGCAATTTTTTCATATTACCGTTGAAAAAAAACAAGTTTAAAAATCTTGATTTATTAAAAAGATTAAGTTTACAATTAATGTAGATTTATTTTTGCGAATTTTCACAAGTTTATAAAAAGGTTATCATAATAAATACCATAGAAAAATAGCAGGTCTAAATAGCAGGGCTTTATCACTATTGGTAAACAAATTAAATAAATAATCAAAGTATCTTATAATTAGTATTTTTTAATTTTAATTTTATTTAAATAATTTGACCAAGTCAAATTATTTAAAATAATCTTTGTCACAATACTGACCTTCTTAACCTTTCACAATGTCAAAATTATAGTGAGCTCGGAAGGCTTCCCTCCAAGCTTTTTGAGTATAAGAATAAAATCTTAAATCAAAATAAATAATTTGCTTCTTTAGGTCCGATAGACCAAAATTTGGACTCAACGGACGTTAACCATCATCATCCTCAATATTGCATTATACAATGTTTACAACATGATATAGAATTTTAAAAACTTGAGTTTAATTTTAATCAAAATGATAGAGAATTTTAAAAACTTGAGTTTAAACTGTTTAATCTGCATAATTTGAGTGCCACAAAAATTTTTCATGGCGCTCAATCTATTTATGCATTCAAAAATGCATTTTAAACAATAAAAATTCTTAAAATTGTATTGGTCGATTTTAGTGAAAAAAGTTATTTCATCATAAGTTAGACTGCATCTTAAATTATATAGATTTTAAAAAATAATAATTGTCATTTGTACTGTTAATTGGATTTTAGCCTCTAAAGATAATTAAATGAAATTAATTTTAATTATTAATGTTTATTTTATTTATTTTATTAAATATTTAATTAATTTATATAACAAAATATTAAATACTCTTCTAAATTATAAAAATGGTTTTTAATAAATTATCTTATTTAGATTTAAACTTATTTAGATTTAAACTTTGATATCTTAATTCATGTAATTTTTTTTTAATAACCCATAATTAAATAGAAACATATGCCTAAAAAAATTAAAAAATCTAAATGTGTATATGATCATTTTTCATTAAATTATGAGCGAATAGAAATATAATGAAAATGGATTGGTGATGGCTTACAAACAATTTTAATTGCAGATTGTCATATTGGGCTTATAGATAACTATTCTTGGGTGGTAGACTGATTCTTGTGCAGTCAATGTTACTTAACATTTCAGTTTATTAGATGCATTTATATATTACTTAGTGAAATCATTTAGAAAATCAAAACCATTATAGAAAATTTCCTTTGGCCTAGGGTGAAGGGAAGAAAAAAGCTTCCTCTGTTCCATTTGAGTGAAATTACAAAGTTGAAGGACTTTGGTGGATGAGGCTTAAAAGATATCAATAGTTTTAGATGGGCTCTCCTCATAAAGAGATTTTAGCCAGCGATATCTGGAAGCGGTATTTGGCAAGCAATTGTAAAGGAAAAAATATGATTTTTTTTTTTTTGGGAGTGGTTTAGTGTTGGACAGTTTCTTAGAAGAAATGGTTCATATATCTAGAATAGTTTTATGAAGATCAAACAATGGCTATTTGGAAATCTCCATTAGGAGATTGCATTTGGTACAAAGGTTAAAGTAGGGATTGATCTCATCCAAGGAATGTGTGGCGATTACACTTTATCTGTCGCCGATCATCAAATTACTACATGACAAGGGTATATTTCTCTTATACCATATCTTAGCAGATTATGGTTTGATGCAACGCTACCCCATATGGAAAGATGTTGTGAATTGGGTCTTTCTGTTGGAAATGTTATATGGGAGCAATACATATTAGGCTTATAGAAGGATTGGATAACTCTTAGAGATGTTGATGATAAACTTAGTTGGAATGATGTTCTTATCCAGGGCCTATTAGTTGTTTCAGAGATATACAGTCATATTACACAATCTCTTCGGTCGCAAGAGGAATAATGTTGGTTCATGTATGTTTGATCTTGATATATGCCTTTAAAAATAAAAAAAATTGGATGGCTTGTATGGAAAAACAAGATCCTAACTTGGGAAATCCTATGCAAAAGAGGTTTTCAGAGAGCATCAAACTCTTCCTTTTTTTATTATTTGGGCCATATGAAGGGGTAGAAATGTGCTAATTTTTTAGAACTATCCTTTTGGAATTCACTGTATAACTGATAAGATATGTTCTTTCTATAAAGAATATGGTTGAAAGATCCATAGGGAAAGGCCACATAGAGCCTTGGCTAGTGTTGAAAATGCTCAATATTAGGCTGGTTTTCAATGATGGGGCCGCCCAAAGAGGGATTTGTGGCTTTGGTGTTCTTGTTGAGGTTTCACAGTTATTATAGTGTCACTTCTTTTGGGTCTATGGGGAAGGGACAAATACAAGGGCTCAGGTGGTTGCATTGTGGGGTTATTATATTGCGCAAAGAGGCTTAATATAGAATATATTCATATTTTTGATGATTCAAGGATCATCATTGAATGGATCAATGGAAGGTCATCCCTTTCCCCTCCTTTTCTGTTCAACTCGATGTGCGAGATCAATGTATTAAAGATATATTTTCATAGAATATACTTTGCGCATGTGTTTCGAGAAAATAACTCTTATGCTGAAACCCTTTCAAAAAAGAGTCTCACAACGTTGCTTGGAAGAATTCACTACAATGTTCTACGTGAGCGAGTGTCGCTGAAAATTAAGTCATTTCCTTTCATATGACACCTTATGTTATTTATGGTTCATAAATTATTAGGTGCATAGGAAATATATCAATTATTTACAAAACTTATAATCTTTTGTTTACAATTTTTTTATTTTATTGATTATGTTGATATATATATATATATATATTATATATAATTATATATTATAATTATTATATATATATTTGATTGTATTAGATGATGCTTCCATCTTATTATGCATCTATAGTTTAAACTTTGCTGATTAAGATATGTTTTATATTTTTTAAATTAGATTAATGTAGATACATGGGTTCATTTACTTATATAACTATTTCTCTATTTTTAATTAAATAATTTATGTACGTTTTTAAAGTTATATAACTATTTCTCTGTTTTAATAAATAATTTATGTACTTTTCCCCAAAAAAAAAAAGGAAAATATTAAAAAAAAAATTACAATGGAAAATATTTATAACAAAAAAAACCACTTATATTTAGTAATAATTTCGACCAAAATTACCTAAAATAAATCAAATAAACTTTCATCATAAATAAAATAAATCCCATACTATTTTTGTATTTCATGTGTCGGAACTAGGTTATAGTAATATCACTTTTAAAAATTAATCCCATACTATTTTTGTATTTCAAGTTTCGGAACTAAGTTATACTAATGTCACTTTTAAAAATTAATGGTTGTATTTATATGTATATTGTTTCATTTTAAAACGAACTATTAAATAACTATTAATTCATTGTATCAATAATCATTTAATGGACATGAACAGTGAACATAATCGATGGTTAATTTAACTATATTTAATCTAATAAGAATCATTTTTTTTCATTTTAATTTAATAGTTTTTAAAGTTTTATATAAAATTTTTAATTGAGGTTTTTGTGATTCATAATAATTATAGAGAAGATTTTCTGCTAAAATCACATGTAGAAGATTTTTGTCGACGCATTTCGAACCAACTTGTGTGATTCATTGTCAGGACAAGTTGAGGAGTCAGAGCATCGCTGCCAATTATATAGGGAAAGCAGATCATCCAAACAGCTAAGTTGACAGGGTTGACCATCAACGACTCTCTAAAACGACTAGAAAAAATAATATTAAAATATTAATAAGTCAAATGTAATAAAAAAAATAACTACTTGTAGTACATCAATTTATAAATTTTTCTTAGGTTAATAAATTGCTTATAATCATATACATAAAAAAAGGTTTATATAATGTTATATTATTTTATTTTATTTTAATTATTAAACTAAGTTACCTAATTCTAATTTATTTAATTAACTGAAATGTTAGGGATGAGAAAAGGGGGTGTTTATATATTAGAAATGTTCATTTATTTAATTCTTTATTGATATATTCAATTATTTATTTATTTTAATTATGATTTAATGGAAAAAAATTATGAGATTGGTTAAAATTAATATGTGTTTTTATTTTTATTTTTATTTTATTTATATGGCAAAGGTAAAAACATAGTAACAAATAATAATATTCATAAAAATTTTGATAAGTAAATAGTAATAAATATTAAAAATTAAAAACAAGCCTCAAACTCTTATTCTATTTTGTTATGGTGGTGGTGGTGGTGGTGATGATGATGATGATGATGATGGTGGTGGTGGTGGTGGTGAACATCCGTTGAGACCAAACATTGGTCTATTGGACCTAAAGAAACAAATGTTTTATTTTGATTTAAGATTTTATTCCTATGCTCAAAAAGCTTGGAGAGAAGCCTCCCGAGCTCACTATAATTTTGACATTGTAAAAGGCTAGGAAGGTCAGTATTGTAACAAAGATTGTGGAACTGAGATCTAATGTGGTTGTACGCGGGGCACTCTAAGAGGAAGTGGTTTTCATCCTCGATGTTCCTATTCTCACATATATGGAAGATCCTTTCCATCCATGGCATTTTAGGAAATTGCCCAACGACCTGTTTCACTATGGAATCATGAGAATTCGTTCTAATCTTTGCTTATTAATTTTCATCTTTGAGCTAGTAAAATAGAGAATACTTTTGATCTTCAGGCGTGGGGTTGATGACCTTCTTATAATAACTTAATTTTCTTTTAGCTGCTAAATCTTTCTCACACCACATTTTTTCTTTGAACTTAGAAGTAACAATATCTTTAATGCTATTTATGTTTTGGAATGCATCTTTCTCATTGATCTCCCAATAGTTTAACCAGGCCCTTGTGTCTTTATGTAACCCCCGATTGAGCCTTAGGCGATTTTGGCTAGAATTTAAAGCTATCTTAGGAAGTCTATGATGGTCTATGTTATTGAGTTTGTGCTTGTACAACAGAAATGTAATAATAGCTAGGCTCTCAATAGGGGAAATACCTGCTTCTATAAGGAGAATAAGATAGGGTGGATTACTTTTAATTTTCAGGTTATAAGTTATAAAACACTTCTGGATTTGCTCAATCATTCTCCATGATTCTCTATAGATGCTGCAACCCCAAACCTCACAACCATATAAGATAACAGGAGTGACTAAAGTTTCAAAGAGGAACTTCTTTTTATCCCACATTACAAGGTTTGTTGTTTTACAATTATTTTCAAGACCAAAATAAGCTTTCCACCCCTCATTAATCCTTTTCTCAATGCTATGGTTCCAGTTGAGCTTGTGATGAATATCAATTCCTAGGTACTTGTAATAATACACTTCCTCTAAGTTATTATTGTCATACATAAAATTAGCATAAGTGTCCTTCTTGGATTTGATAATCATAACTTTTGTTTTGTCAGTGTTAACGGTCATACAAATGGTAGAGCAAAAATCCTTAAGAAGCCTGAGTTGCTTATCAAGATCAGATGGGCACCTTGCCAAAAGAACAATATCGTCAACATAGAGAAGAAGGATGACAACTATCCCAACTAAGATCGTGCCATCACAACCTGCTTCCTCTAAATAGCCTTCAAGCTTATCTATGTAAATGCCAAATAGGGTGGGGGAGAGGGGGTAACCTTGTTTAACTCCGATGTTACACTTAATATCTTTCAACCACCCCTCATTACTCTTTAGCTTGGCAATTACATTCTTGTATAACCTTATAGTGGCAATTCACAACTCGATAGGAACCTTTAGCTCTTCTAATCTATTCCAAAGGTTGTATCTAGGAACCGTATCGAAAGCCTTTCTAAAGTCCACAAGCTTTTCACAAGCTTTTCAATCAAGCAGTCAAGCAAGGCTTCCCTAAACCTAAGCGTAACGAGGTGATCTGTTGTTGAGTGATGCCTTCTGAAACCTGCTTGGCCTTTAGCCCGCTTACCTTCACTTTCAAGCCATATGCTTAACTTCTTTTCCAAAATAATACCATATAACTTGGCTAAGAGAGGGTTGATCATAATTGTCCGATAATTAGAGAGGTTATTTGTATCCCCACTTTTAAAAATAGGGATAATGAGGCTCTCAGTCTAAGGTTTAGGGAACCCTTGCTTGACTACTTATCATTATTATATATAAATTTATTTATTTATTTAATTTTTTCTTTTTCTTTTTCTGAGTAAACTTAATTCTATCAAGAAAGAGGGAAAATATATACAGAGTGACTGAAGTCAGATCATTTCTCTGATAAGAGCCATCATTCCAGAAAATAACTTAAGCCTCCTTCCAAAGGGAAAAAAAAACACATGACCAGGTTCTGAACCCACCACATGGAGACCCATACATCTAAAACAAAACAAGGAGACCCGTACATCAGAAACCAGAAGATACCCATAGCCAAGATAACAAAAAACTAGCCTGAGGACATAACTAAAAAAAGGTAGACCACCTTCAGCAGGAGCAGGCTACTCATCAGGCTGTTCCTCCACAATTCGGCACCAGCCGAATTTCGGTTCATCATCAACAGGAGCATTGAACTGAGTAGAAGGTCCGGGATTAGCAGGAAACATCTCTATATCCTGTATACCTCCACCTGGTTCAGCTTGAACATGTTGTGGCATCATACCAATGCCAAGCTGGAATGCAGGGGGAGGACCAACAGCAACTCCCGAACCTCCCGTATGACTATCAGAACCCTCCAATTGTGTAGTTTCATAGAACACCATGGAGATGTGGACAGTAATCCGTGGCTGATGAAGTGAGCTATTAAATGTGAAAATGGCGGACCTAGTCGAAGAAGGAGGCCCCGGAGGTTGATTTGAGATGCGACGCCTTCCACGCCCACTACGGGTGATTGGATATCGCCCCGTGAACAATTCGCTGGTGTCAGGCGAGTCCGAAGTGGAGTCGTTAGGGGCGCGCCTGGGTTGGCCTCTGCAGCACCCCATTCTCTGACAAAGACGGGCCATAATGGAAAGGGCGACAGAAGGATTACCGCCAAACACCACACTGAAACCGTGAGAACCAACAGAGATGGGAGAGGACCGAAAGAGACAAGAGGGCTTGTTCTTCTCAGTCTCCCACCCACCCCTTTCTAATACAGCGCACAAAACAGGGCAAATGAACAAGGGGCCCAGAATTAAGAAAGATATACTCAGAGGCCGCATCCTAGAGCCAGAAAGGACGTCAGTAGGATTACCGCCGAGCACCACACTGAAACCGTGAGAACCAACAGAGATGGGAGAGGACCAAAAGAGACAAGAGGGCTTGTTCTCCTCAGTCTCCCACCCGCCCCTTTCCAATACTGCGCACAAAACAGGGCAAATGAACAAGGGGCCTGAAATTAAGAATGATATACTCATAGGCCACCTCCTAGAGCCATAAACCCAGACAGAGTCCCGGAGAGAGTTAGCAAACCTTAGAACCTCCAGAATAAAAACCAGACACAGCATTTCTGCTCTATGCTCATGATCAACAGAGAGAACTAGGAGGTGATCAGAGATGAGGGGATGAGCCCAGCTCAACAACTCACCAAGCTTCACCGCAAATGCAGGGCCGAGCGCATCCTTATACTGGCCTGTCTCGCCTCGTTTGTTCCCAACCATAACTACCTCATTGATGGTGGCCACCATCTCTTGCAGGTCGCAGCGTGCGAAGGAGGAATCCATAACAGTGGACGCGCATGAAGAACCTATATCACTTGACGGGGGAGTATAATGGCTCGCATGCTAGGCTCCCCTCCCCAGTTTAACATTAATCGCCTCGTATAGGGTGGGCAGGTGTCAAGCTGCCTTGCTCCACCCCCGTCCCATCAAGTTGTTCATTCACCCGCATCCGGGGTATTTATTTATTAATTATTATTATTATTATTTATTTTATTTTATTTTATTTTTATTTATTAATTAATTAATTAATTAATTTATTTTTATTATTATATTATTATTTTTTTTTTTTACACATGGTGATCCGTAACTATCAAGCTTGATCCAGGGGAGACCCAGGATCAAACCTCATAGCTGCCACTATAACACCAAGAGTATAAACAACCACCTGTAGATCGGGTATACTAAGATCCTATGATTTTAGCAAGAGCAGAATTATTATTATTATTATTATTATTTTAAATCAGAGGGCAAGAACAAGACAATAGAAAAAGTATAAACAAAGGGAGAACCCTAGGAGGAAGGCAAAGACACCTAAAAGGAGAACCGGGGAATAAGGGGACAACTCGACAAGACTAAGAAGAAAGGGTAGGGATCCAGCAACGACTGATCTTCCAGCCATCATCTCTATTGAGATTGTTAGGCCTTTTTTCAATTTCTATCACTTCCCTAAATTTATTATTTGTTACTATGTTTTTACCTTTACCATATAAATAAAATAAAAATAAAAATAGAAACACATATTAATTTTAACAAATCTCATAATTTTTTCCATTAAATCATAATAAAAATAAATAAATAATTGAATATATCAATTAAGAATTAAATAAATGAACATTTCTAATATATAAACATCCCTTTTCTCATCCCTACATTTCAATTAATTAAATAATTAATGAAACATTTCTTAATTTATAAAACACCCCTTTTTCTCATCTCTAACATTTCAATTAATTAACCTAAATTAGAATTAGGTAACTTAGTTTAATAATTAAAATAAAATAATATAACATTATATAAAACCCCCCTTTTTACTTATATGATTATAAGCAATTTATTAACCTAAGAAAAATATATTAATTTGATAAAATGATGTACTACAAGTAGTTATTTTTTCTATTACATATGACTTATTAATATTTTAATATTATTTTTTCTAGCCAATTTAGAGAGCCGTTGATGGTCAACCCTATCAACCTAGATGTTTGGATGATCTGCTCTCCTTATATAATTGGCAGCCATAATCTGACGATGAATCACACTAATTGGTTCGAAACACTTAGACAAAGATCTTCTACATGTGATTTTCGCAGAAAATCTTCTCTATAATAAAATTTTTAAATAAAAAACATCCCTGCCTTATTAATAACTTACATAACATTTCTCAATAAGTCACATAACAATTCGTGAATATATTATGTTACATCTACCATACTTTGTAAATTATTTAATTTAATCAATCATCGTTTTTTTCTGGAGAATAATCAATCATCGTTTTACATTAATCACATAGGTTTCACTTCCCTACACAGTAAATCCAAACGAGCACGTAATTAATATGAATTATAATAAAATCATGAAATAAAATGGGCTTTATCAATAATATGCATGGCTAGTTTTTTTGTGTTTACCAATTTGAATAATGGAAATTTCAATCTTATTTATGGATAAATTTAGAATGGGAAATATAAAATTAAGTTATAATTAAGAATGGATAAATTTTAAATGGAAAATGTAAAATTAAGTTATAATTAAGAATGGAAAATTTAGAATTAAGATATAAATGAAAATTAAATGTGTTTATTTTTTAATTTGAATAATTATGTATTGATTTTAATAACACATTATGTAAGTATGTTTAATTTTCAATATGTAAATAGGTTTTAATAAATTTAAAATCATTCGAAATAAAAGATAAAGATGAGTTAAATCTATATTGTGTAAAGAAGAACGGGACTTCTTTGTGGGGATTACCTCTATTTATAAAAAGATACATAAACCAAATATTTTTTGTCTCGACCAAGTTAGGACACTAGTACACCAGTGCATCACAATAACCCCAAATGAAATGACTTAATTTAGATAGCAAGCCACTTGAGAGGTAGGGGGCAACACAAATTGAACTATCTGTTTAATTTTCTCCACCATTTGACCTAAACAAAACCACCCCATGACACCAGAACAACTACAACCTACCAACTAGTGACCCAAGATACAATCCCTTTTCCAGTTCCTGACACAAGAAAATAGAGAGCATAACCCATAACAAAACTTGCCTACCCAAAACACGATAGTTACCCATGGTGCAACTCAGACAACACATACCAAAACACACCAAGACCCATGATAGAGCAAAATAGATACACAATTTCCATATACAATTAACAAGTTAGGGCTGAAAAATATGCACACTTGAAAATAATTGCCTAGAAAATTCTAGACAAAGAGTTAACCCATGCCGAAAGGAGAACAAAACAAAAGGAGAAAAATTACATGTCTGACTGTCCAGCCCATAAGGAGAAGGAAACCACTCTATCAACTAGCAATAAACGCGAACACAGAATACCACCTCCACGCACCAACAAGTGGACAGCCCCAAGGCTCTGCGCCTCAAGAAATTCACATGAAAATTCCACACTAGGAAAGCTTCCTTACTCCCTTACTTAGACAGTACGATCCACCAGGTTGAGGAATAACTCTTGGTTCTCATATTCACCTCACAAGATGAACCACCAACTCTACACTCCATGGCCAAAGACCCACTCCAAGGTTTTAAAGGCTAATGTCGTGCACCTCCCGCATTAATTGGAAGATTAATTGCCTTAAATTAACATCACCAATTGGGGAAAACTATATATTTTAATTAAAATATGATCTTTTTATTTTTTTTGGGAAGAAATTAAATAATGGAAAAAAAAAAACAAACAATCAAACCTATTTTCTAAATTTAAAAAAAGTCAATAAATTTTAATTAGGGCAAAAATTCAGGGTAATTTTAAATACAAATTTAAAAGAAATAAAGAAGAAGAAGAAACTAAAATATAATGATTTTTTTAAAAATTAGTTGAAAAAAATACAACAAAGAAACCTAAAATATACCCTATATCTAAAAAAAGAATTTAATAAAAAAGAGAAATATCATTCTTTTATTTTTTATTTTTTATTTTTTTGGGTAAAAAGTGATAAAAACATATATATATATATAGAATTAAAAGTAATATACCCTATCCTATTTTCCTTATAGAAGTAGGTCTTTCCCCTATCGAGAGCCTAGCTATGATTAGGCTTTTGTTGTACAAGCATAAACTCAATAACATAGGAGATCGTAGACTTCCTAAGCTAGCTTTAAATTCCAACTGAAACCACCTAAGGCTCAAGCAGGGGTGGTGTAAAGACACGAGGGCTTGGTTAAACTATTGGGAGATCAATGAGAATGATGCATTGAAAAGCATTAATAACATTAATGATATTGTTACTTCTAAGTTCAAAGAAAAAATGTGGTGTGAGAAAGATTTAACAGCTAAAAGAAAATTAAGTTATTATAAGAAGGTCATCAACCCCACCTTAGAAGATCTCTCTATTTTCACTAGCTCAAAGAAGGAAATTGATATAGCAAAGATTAGAACGAATTCTCATGAGCTCCATAGTGAAACAGGTCATTGGGTAGTTCCTAAAACACCATGGGTGGAAAGGATCTGCCATCTATGTGAGAATAGGAAGATCGAGGATGAAAACCACTTCCTCTTAGAGTGTCCTGCATACAACCACATTAGATCTTAGTTTCATAATCTTTGTCACAATACTGACCTTCCTAGCCTTTTACAATGTCAAAATTATAGTGAGCTCGGGGGCTTCTCTCCAAGGTTTTTGAGCATAGGAATAAAATCTTAAATCAAAATAAATAATTTGCTTCTTTAGATCCGATAGACCAAAGATTGGTCTCAGTGGAGTTACCACCACCACCATCCATCATCATCATAATAATTAAAAAAAAAAAATCTTTAAAGAAAAAAAGAAGAAGAAAAATTGGGAAAAAAATAATATATATATAATATATATATATATAATATATATATATATATATATATATATATATATATATATATATATATATATATATTAAAATAAAAAATTAAAAACAGATTTAATTAAAAATTATAAAAATGAAAATAATAGTTAAAAAAATATAAATATGTTTGGAAAAAAACAAAAAAAAACAAAAAATAAAAATAAAATAACAATTTAATTAGAAAAAAGAGACATTAAAAAAATAAAAAGAAAAAAGGAAAATTGTGTTATAAACTTTGTGGGGAATGGGGAGATCCCACAGAGTTTATAACACATATTTTTATTTTTATTATTTTATTTTTTCAGTTTTTTTTGTTTGTTTGCTAGGTTATGTGACTCCTCAAATCACTGATAGGCTTAACATGTGGTTTGAGTAGCCTCGACCCAGGGGCATCGAAGCCATTAAAATTACCCAGGGCCTATGCCACACTAGTTCTTAGCATGGCTGCAATTTTTTCTCACATAGTTTTGAACTAGTAACCTTTACACCATGAAGTGCCTTAACTGTAAACACCATATCACTGTCTACTTTACCCCTTGTGGGCTATTTTTCCATTTTTTTTTTTTAATTTTAATTTAATTTTTATTTTTTTAATATGTTTTAGTTTGATTTAAATTTTTAAATTATATAATATATATATCTATATCTATATAATATATATATATATATTATATTTTTTATTTTTTATTTTTTTTTTATTTTTGGTGTGGGATGTGTTCTCCATCCTAGTATGGTAGAGATGTTTTAATGTTTAAAATTTTGTCTCGATCAAAATAAAACAAATGAAGTTAAAAAAAAAAAAAAATGTGAAACATAACATTTTGTTCTAACATTTCCATATTACTCACATTGAACTTGTTATGGTCGACGTTTCGAGTCATCAAGAGTGAGTTTGACGTTTCGAGTCATCAAGAGTGAGTTTGGCTCAAACTCACGATAGTGATATTAAATCTGGTCTATAGTTGAGAGATAAATAGGTGAAAGATGCGGAAAAAAAAAAGACGTTAGGTTAGTTGAACATTAAAAGGTCAAATATGAAATAATTAAAAAGGGGAATAAAGAAGATTTAGACGTTCACAATAATTAATAAGCATATAAACACAAAGAGAAAAGTAAAAAAAAAAATTATATATATATTTCAAAACAAATTAAGACTAAATAATATTAATAAATAATTAAAAAATATTATTAAACAAAAAAGAGATAAATGAAGTACAATATCAAAAGAAAAGAATGGGTATGAATTAATTAATTAATTGATTGATGACATACTCTACTATAATATATTGCAAACCCTAGGACAATCAAGAAAGCTCAGGCGATGGTGCATCAAACCCTAGCTTCTGGTTTTTGTGCTCCCTTTGAGTTTCTTTCACTTGCTCGTGACTGGGGCTAACTTGCCTTCTCCCCTTCCGGTTGACTTCCTCTGCCACGTCTATTCTCCTATTCCATTTCCCGACATTCGGACCAACTGTTGTTTTCTAGGCAATTGTTTGTTGGCACTATTCCCTAAGCACTTTCCTTGCGGGCTGTCGGCTAGTACAGAGGAGGACATGGTAGAATATTCTGAGGACCCATATACCTCGGTGCCCATCTGGACGGTCTCCGCCCCACAACTGTCTGTTACTTCTTCCAACATCTCCCTTAAGATCCTCTCATCGTTGTCCGATGAACCACAAGTGTATACAGTGCCGAATTATCCCGTTTTCTCCCTTCTGGCTCAATAGTTACACCCTTCGACCGATCCACCTACTATCTTTCTGTCATCTTCCGTGCTACCTGATGAGGTCTTTTATGCTCTTGGACCGAACTACCCCATGCTCTCCCTGGATTCTCTGCAGTTCCTCACAACCTATTTGGACCCCTCCTCTACTTCATTCTCCCCGGATCCCCCTATTTTCCCCTACACTGGGACCCCTTTCGCTCTACCCTACCTAGTACTGGACCCTCCTATCCCCCCACCATCCATACCCTCATCTTCCATCTTGCTTCCTCTGATTGCAAACCTTGCCACCTCCGGTTTTTTTGTTGGCACCTCTCCCCCTCTCTCAGACTCAGTTGGAGGTCTTTAGGTGGGTTTTGATCCTGCTCCACCCTCCGATCCATCCGCTATTCCTTCTATAGGAAAGTCAGGCTGACTAACGAAGTGATACAAAGGGGTCAAGGTCGAGACTAAGAAGACTTCTCTCACTTTTGGTGATGATCTCCAGATGGGAAACGTGCTCGATACCTCTGGTCACATTTTAGTGGGGAGAGTCTATGGTAGATCATACTCGATTTCTCGTCTGCGTCAGTGGATTATGGAAATATGGGGACATGTACTCAATGAACTATCATCTGTGGTGACGGTATCATGTGTCTGGTTTGCGCTATGCTTTCAACGCCCTACGTTCATCCCATGGGTATTATCAAAATACTGGCATATTGAATTTTCTCTGGTTCTGCTTAAACGTTGGAGCCCACTCTTTGACCGAGAGTGCAAACACTTGGGGGTTGGTCCTATTTGGGAGTGTCTTCCATGATTACCACTTTACTTCTGGTCAGAAGATGTATTTAAGAGTTTTGGGAATGCACTTGTTACATACTTGGACTATGACAAATCCTATATTGTCAATGGGAACATGGCTATGGCACGTATCTTAGTGCACCTGGATGCAAGAGAGGGTCTAGATGTGAACCCACAAATTCATTGGAGAAATAAATGCCATGTTCAAATTTTAGATTATGAAGGTGTCCCCTATTGATGTCGGAGGTGCCACAAAACTAGGCACCTATACAAGGATTGCCCTCTTCTTGCTTCCAACTCTATTTTGGTGGCTTGACTAGAACATGTTGTTGCTGACAATTCAGTTGATCTGCATGGCAAGTGACCTACTCAGCCTGAGGATTGCCCATTAATGACTGTTCCGCCGGCCCGTGAAGCTCGCATGGAGACTGTTCGCCTACCATCCCCACATATTACCAAATCTCGTGTGGCTGCGGCGGCGACTTCATCTAATGTGGGTACTTCTTCCTCTTCACCCTCTCTTAATTATGTTATTTTATCTGAATGCATACCATGTCTTTCTTAATGCACTTCTGCACCTATATTTTGTCCTCCCTCTGTTTTGTGTTCACTGGCTCCCTCCATGTCTACTTTCCCCCCTCCCCCCTTCCATTCCGGATGTCCCTGGTTCCATCACTTTCGCTGAGCTCCCCATTGACTCTTGTCGAAGTCATCACTATAACCTTCGATCCCTTGCCTAGATTTCTCCCTGTGATCATTGTGGTATCGACATTGTTTCCCCCCTCTGCCCTCTAAATCTGCTAGGGATATTCATTCCAATATGTCCAGCTATATCTTCCAGCGGGACTGGATGTGTCTCATGGTCGTCAAGCTACCATTGATAAGGTCCTTAGAGGATTGACCTCTTCACACCCTGGTTCCCCATGAAGTGGCTCTCCAATTGTGCTGGGTTGGCTAGTTCCGCAAAGAAACTAGCCTTCCACCACTTGATAGACATAGAAATGGTGGATATTATATTCTACAAGAAACTCTTCCACCCTGTACATTGATCACCCAAACACTTGAGGCACTTATCCCGAGCTAGCATTTTAATGCTTTGGATGTTCGCGCCTGATCCGATGGACTAGTATAGGTTTCAATCCCTAGGCTGTAAAATCATTGAATATTTGGGGTGGGGAGGGTATCATCGGTGTTGATATTTTCTCTACCGAATTTGGTATGGAGATGAGACTTATTAATGTATATGGCCCTTGCATCAATCGGGCTCCATTCTGGCACACACTCCTTAATCTCACTTACATGCAAGTTGATAATCTTATTATTGGGGGAGATCTCAACTTCTCTATTGGCCATGCTAAATCCTGGGGACACAATGCTCAATGTGACACACTATTTGAACATTTTTTCTCTCTACTGGAGGACCATCAAATTTTTTATATCCCTATGACCTGATTGTAACCTACTTGGCATAATAGAAGGACTGGAGATGTTGCGCTCACCAGAAGGCTAGACATATTCTTAGTCAAGGACTCTCTACTGGACCATCTCTCTCTATATTGTCAATGGGTGGGATTTGGGGGATTGTTTGATCACTCGCCCATTTATCTAGAATTTTCTTGTGTTGACCGCAAACCTAAGGCACCATTTAAATTCAATTATACTTGTCTCAAGGATGAGGGATACTTTAATTTTGTTACTAAGCATTGGAAGACCTACCCTCCTTCACCCGGCCAATCAGTCTATGAAGTCTTTCCCAAAAGAATGTTCTCCCTTGAGCAAAAAACTATTGATTGGGCTAGGGAAAAAATACATAAGGATGAATAGACATTGAAAGAAACTGAAGTGGAGCTTGCCAATATGATGGATCGAGATGGTCATGATTTTCTCTCCATTGAGGCCAAAGAATGACTCCTCAAAATAGAAGCGGATTGAAACAAATTTTTGAAGGATCGTGAGGAAACCTGGAGACTTCAAAGTCATGCCATTTGGCTACAGGTGGGGGATGAAAATAAAATTTTTTACCATCATTTTGCAAATGGACATCGAGTCACAATAAAATTTGGCATCTGGTGGACGATGAGGATTCACAGGTAAATAATTTTCATCAATTAGCTACTGTCAGTATTTCCCATTTTAGTCGGCTATTTAGAGCTTCACAGGGTGCTAATCTTGCTGAGATCATCAAGGTGGCAGGTCTTTTCCCTAGATTTGTGAATCAAGATGTGGAAGAGGACCTTATATTGCCTATTACTATGGGGGAACTAGAAGGCACCCTTAAATGGTTCAAGAAGGATAAAATCCCTGGACCAAATGGCTAGTCGATTGAATTTTACCTTGCTTTCTTTGATATTTTCGGGAACGACCTCCTTTAGGTCATTGAAGAATGCCGGATGGGGGGGCATATGTATGATGCATTTAAATATACTTTTATTGCACTAATCTCGAAATTTGATGTCCACAAACATTTAATGATTTTCGACCTATTTCACTTTGCAACTGTATCTATAATATTATTGCCAAGATCATAGTTAACCGTCTAAAACCCATATTATCTGAGTTCATATCCCAGGAGAAATTTGCATTTCTTGAACACAGGCAGACCCATGAAGCAGTTAGCACTGCACAGGAGGTCCTTCATTCCATCAAAATTAAGAGACTCAAAGGTATGATTCTCAAGATTGATCTGGCTAAGGCATTTGATCATACTAGCTGGCTCTATTTAAGGATGTTATTGACTCACTTGGGGTTTCCTTTACATTTCATTCAGTGGATTATGTGTTGTATTACTAATGTATCTTACTGTGTCCTTATTAATGGCTCTTCATCATCATTCTTTCATGCTGAGAGAGGTCTCAGACAAGGATGTCCCCTCTCACATCTTATGTTCTTATTCGTCATGGAAGGACCGAGTCATCACATTGCTGCGGAAAAAAAATAGGGTAGAATGATGGGCATCAAGATCACAAATAACTCCATACTTACCCACCTTCTATTTGTTGATGATATTCTCTTTTTTTCTGAATGGATCTTTGGGGGACACAACTTCTTTTTCCTCTCTTTTTTGATATTTTTGCTTTGCCACTGGCATGGACGACAATCATCACAAATCCACACTATCTACTACTGGATGCATTCCTAATGAAATTCTCTCTGCTCAATAGAACTTCCATTTTACCTTTCTTCCCTTTGAAGAAGGTCTCAAATATTGGGGATTTTGGCTAAAGCCTGCAAAATACAAGATTACAGATTGGTTTCATTGGTGGCTAAAATAGAAAGGCAACTGAATATTTGGCAAAATAGATAGCTCTCTAGGGTAGATAGACTCGTACTCATCACATCGGTTTTGGAAGCTACTCCGGTATACTAGATGTCACTTTCTTCGATACCGAAAGGTATCCTTAGTAGAATACAACAACTATGTTGTAGATTCATTTGGAAGGGCAAACATGAAGGGCACATATTTTCTTGGGCTAGATGGGATAATCTTGCTCTTACCAAAAAATGTGGTGGATGGGGTATGAAAAATCTAGATATTTTTGCAAGTGCCTTGGCAGCCAAATTGGGCTGGAATGTCCTCACCTCCAGGAATCTTTGGGCAGAGGTGGTCACCCAGAAGTATATCTCCCCTCTCCATCCCCTCGACTAGATCCACCTTCCCTCCTGGGACAGATCAAATATTTCAATGGTTTGGAGGGTGGTCCTAAACTCACTTATATATATCAGGGATGGATTGATTTGGAAGATTGGCAATGGAAATATGGTTCACATTGGTTTGGACCCATGGATTGGTTGTGGAAATGCACATCAACTTCCCCAGGATCTGATACACTATCTCTCAACAGTAGGTTTCTCTAGACTGACCCATATTGTCGATCAGGGAAACACTAATATCTTTAGATAGGCCTGGAAATCTTCTAGCATTTTGGGCATCCCTCCCATTTGGCATGCCATATGGTTATCATATACAAATTCACTTATGGAATCCCATGTAAGAATTACTGAGGAGGATGATGAGACTATATGGGCTCACTCACTTAATGGAAAATACTCCCCAAAGTTTGGATATCTTCACATATTTTCGGATCAAAAACCTCCTGTCACTGATTGGTGGTGGACTCTTGTCTGGAAATTGAAGGCATGACCTGGAGCCAAATTCTTCATTTCGTGCATTCTCCAAAATAAGGTTCCTACTAGGGATAATCTTCAAAAGTGATCCTATCATGGAACATCTTGGTGTGTTCTCTACAAACATGATCTGGAATCTTTTTACCATCTTTTTCTTACTTTCCCTTTTACTATTTATGTCTAGCTTGAAGTAACTGCACTTCTTCAAATCTAGACTAGATGGCATGGGGTGGACATCTTGGAGGCCTCACATCTATGGTGGATGACTGGACAATCACAAAGAATACAAAAGCTACCTATTCTAATCTATTGGTGTATTTGGCTACAAAGGAACAAAATCATCTTCATTGACACCACTTCCCGATGGGCATATGTTACTTCACATCTTATCTCTATATATCATTGCATCCCAGTGGATGACCGTGTTCTCATAGTGCAAACGATCATTGTTGAGACTATTTACCGTAATACTCCATGGGCATACTTTGATGGCTCGGCATAGCATCATGGCTATGGCAGGGGAATCCTCCTACATATCACTAACAACCACTACTATAAGATCCACATGGGTCTGGGGGATGGGAAAAACAACTTTGCTGAACTCATTACCCTCCATCATTTATTATTTTTTGCACTTGAGAAAGGATGTCATCGTTTATAGATTTTTGGTGACTCTTAGATTATCATCAATTGGTTCATTAATCTGCATGTCACACTCACACACTTCGACATATTTTGAATGACACATTGATGTTGCAGACTCATTTTTACTATATTTCTTGTCATCATATATACAGGGAGCGGAACCAAATTTCTGATTAGCTATCCAAAGACGCTTCGCTCCAACCATGGGGGATCTGGTTGATTAGGGAACAGTCTAATCAGGAATGCTATAGATACTACCATTGGCCATATATGGACGTGCAGCAGGATGGGGCCAACAAGCCCTGATTTTATGTCATAAATGGAGCTTTTGTTTATGTATTTAATTTTTGTTATTGTACATTTCATGTCTATATATTTCAAGAACATATCATATGTAATTATTTAAACATCCTCCCATGCTTGGGATTGACTCATTTTTGGATAGAACAACACAGTCAGTGGCTTTGACCACTTTTACAACATATGCTACTAACATCAACAACATGTAATTTTCAACTATCAATGAAAATTACAATTTTTCCTTAGGAAAATATATATATATCAAAGGAAAAAAAAAAGATAATTTTTTTTAGCTAAGCACTAATATATTATAGTATATTTAAATTATATAAAAAATAACACTGTGCCCATAAATATTAGAATTTAATACTAGTATCTGTAATTATAATTTTAAACTTAATAATAAAATATAAGAAAACAAAGGATAATTAAACTTAAAAGCATAAAAGGAACGAGGAGAGAAAGGTGTTGATGGTTTCAAATGAAAGCATTGTTTTAGGACTATATCAACATCTTAAACTTCTCGGTGGCTGACGATAAGTAATGGGAACACTATCACAGAGTTTGTAGCTCCATGAGTAGGGGATTTAACCCACACTAACAGTGGCACAACTCAACCTTCTTGCAAGTCAAAATAATTGTCCCTGAGTAGGAAGAGTCTTGTAGCTCACAACCTTGACATAAGAAACAAAATACAAACTAACTACACCATAGTTTTTAAAATTGATTGGTCTTAACCAAAGACTGGTCAAATTGGTTGGTTCACTGGAGCAAACATCTGGATCGGCCAAAAAACTTGGTCAAACCCCCTCTTTCACCTTTTTTCAAGAAAAAACGGGTCTAACCAGCCGGTTTATGATGGAACCGACCAATTTATGGATAAACCAGCCGATTTCATCATAAACTAGTCCGTTTATTGCCACTGTGCTCAAAAGAAAGTATTAGAGTGTTGATTTCCATTTATGATGCTATATGATACAAATTATTACACTGAAAAAGAAAGGAGATCAATGTAATGATGGAGAAATTGGTTGTGCCAATGAAAAAGCCATTTATTTGCCTCACCTATCTGTATTCATGATGTAAAAGGAGTATTGGCATTGCTTTATGGTTGTCCAACATTTTTTGGAGAAAACTTATCCATATGATAAAATATCCTTTTAGTGTGCAGTAATGATCACCTCACTGTCATGTTCATTTCTTAAATATGTGTCCTTCTAGCCTTTAGGACAAGAAAACAACTTTTGTTATCTCATAAATGGACTTTCTGTTACAGCGAATTTTGGCAGAACTTGTCCCAAGGAAAACTTGAAAGCAACACAAATCCTATCCTTCTAGAGATTGAAATGCCAAGTGCTATTTTACCTTGCATGGTGTTTTTAATGGTTTAATAGCTTTCACGAGCCTAAAAGTCTTAAAATTATTTGAGGTAAAAATTAGTATGAATTCAAGTGAGAAATTCCCCATGCTGAAGTCATGAAGCATAAATAATCATAATGGTACAAAGTATAAATTAACATCCTCATGAGTCATGTCATTGATTTATGGGTTACTATACATAATGCATAAATCTTAAAAGAGCCTTCAAATGACAATCCTTTCTTTTGAGTTCCATTTTGATCAAATATGTTGTTGTTGTTTCTACAATGTTTTGAAGAAATCAAACTAAGTTTGATAGAGCCAGATTGTTGGACAAAATTGCCTTGATTGGTTGATGAAAATGAGGATTTCATCTCTTGTATAAAAGGGCATTGTGATTCAAGGGTTTCGGACACTTGGATGCCTAGGTTTTATAAACCATAGTATACAAAAAGAGCTACTAGATGTCTAGCGGTTGGATGTCTAAGTTTATTGCTACTAGTGCTACTAGTGAGGCTGAGGCATCCTCAAACTCTGATCCAAATGATGTTTATTTAGCTTATGTTGATGATCCCATGTCTAGCAGTTTGATCATGATAAGGAGTGATCATATTGATCCCTAATAGGTAGACTTGTAGTCTTGTAGTAGGCCAATGGCCCCATAGCTCATAGCATTGTTTTTGGACTTTACAGGCCATTTAGAGCCTCATTGATTATGTATTTTTTCGTTGATATGAATTACACTCGGTGCCATTTTGATATATTCACCTTTACATGGTATATAGATGAGAAAACTTTGCATATTTTATCTCTATTGGTATGGAATCACAATTTTAAATATTAAAATTAGTTTTTTTTTTCTTTATAAATTAATTATTTCATGTATTTTTTTTAAAAAGCAGTTCATTGAGATCTAAGCAGTCTTGGTTTATTAGGTGGACCGATCCAGTAATTGGTTTCGATTTTTAAAACTAAGAACTACACTGATCCTAATACCAAATTATTTTCAGAAGCAACAAACTAATCAATGCTCTAAAGTTTTTATCTCAGCATATTGTAGAGCCTCAATATTGAACTTGCAAATTAAAGAAAATGAATTGACTACAATATCCTTTATGTATAAACAATTGAATATATGTTATAACGTATCCTATTTATATCAAATATTGAACATATAAGTGAATAGTTGAAATAAGTGAAGGCATTTTACTATATCAATTGTTTCTATGTTTGATGTACTTATATCATAAAATAATAAATCTTAATTAATGATGTAAAACACATAATTTAGTTATAATGAATAGGATTTTATTAAACAACACTTAAACATCATGCAAAAAGTATTAACTGATTTCTTGATTACATAGATTAAATGTCGCCTATATATCTATATCATGTGATTAGAGATCTTAATCAATTAATAGAATGTGTGATTAAGTTGTATATTAATAACATTTCTTTTTTAAACAAGAAAACAATAATTAAGCATTAGGACTTATGGTTGTCAATTACACAATTTTTAACTAAAACATAAATACATAAAAAAAAATAAAACTAGATTTTAAAAAAATACCTAATTAAAAATATGAAACAAGCTAAAAGTAAAAGTAAAAGTCATAGTTAATACATTATTTATATAAAAAAAACACACACAAAAAAAACATAGAATTTATATAACATTAAAAACAAAACAAATATATTACATAGACTTACAACAGTAAAAGACATGAAATAACACATTCACACAGAGAAAATTAAAAGTAAAATTTCAAGATGGTTAGAAAACATCAGATATAAGACCCAGACCCATAAACCATTGCAGTGAGATTTGACTAGTAGAAGAAATTCCATTTTTATTCGACTTTTAACATCA
Organism: Pinus taeda; assembly: GCA_000404065.3. Lineage (NCBI taxonomy): Eukaryota > Viridiplantae > Streptophyta > Pinopsida > Pinales > Pinaceae > Pinus > Pinus taeda. Next base: position 175,767 of record APFE030624823.1, on the reverse strand, counting down.
AATTGCATCTCTGAAAGGATGGAATATGCTCTAAAATAAGAAGGTGATACATAGTCGGATTTAATACCAACATAAATATAGAAACAATGAAAGAAATGCAATAAATAATCTTAACTTTTAATCAACATGGAACAAAAAGATTGCATCCCACAAAACCCTCATGTAGTTAATAACTTAAATACAAACGTCCATAATGATATCACCTGCTAGCTCAGTGCCAATCATAATGATAATGATATCACCTGCAAAGTTCAAGTTTGCTTCGATCCATCTTGGAGAGAGGAATCATATGTCCTTGAATTCATAAAAAACATATTATTTTTATAAATAAAAAACCTCCCAATCTCCTACACAATCTGATGTTTGAGTTAAATACGAATTTAAAATTAAATTACTATTAATAATAATTAAAAAACTTTGATAATGAAATTTTCCAACGAAAAATTACTGCAGCTAATGTGTGCAGATATTTTTATGGGATCACATGCTATTTGAAAAGTGAAAAGTGAGGTTTAATATAATAAGATAACCCATTTGCCAAAGCTTAAAAAAATTTAATTTAGAATTTAAAAATCAGCACCCACTCATAAAAGAAATCACCGAAATGGTCCACCTAATGAAAGAGGTAAAGAGGAGGCTCCTTACCATGGGGTCCAATAGAATGGCAGCCGAAAAATATAATCAATAAATAAAAAAATCCACTGAAATATATAAATAATAAATAAATACCTGCCATTATTGCCTTTCTTATTCCACTTTTATTCTTTTATTCTTTCAAACAGAAAGGATAGAGTCATCTACTGAGGTGGAGGAATTGTCAGGATGGCCAAAAGTGGCCAGAATCTGGGCAAAAAAATTTCAAGTTTTTTTGTAGAGGCAGTGTTTGAATCATGTTTTTGACGGTGGAAATGGATTCAACACCATCAAAAACGTTTAGGACACCTAAAATTTTGAAGTTTAACAACTATAACTTGGATTTACAAAAATCCTTGTTGGATTTTCTCTAAATATCACTAGAATTTCCATAAATTTCTGGGCAATTCCTCCAGCTAGTTAGACTACGGCAAAATGATACAACAAATCCTAACAAGGAACACTGGTACATGCCGCGTGTCATCCGTTATATGCCCGTTAAGTTAGACGGGAATACAGATGGAAAATGGGACGACGAGATTTGTTGTGTCTCGATGGGACGTTGGTGGTGGGGGCAGCAGAAGAGTGGGGCCTGTGCTCTCCAGAGTTTAAGGGTTTTGGATTACCTGCCATCAATTTCCATCGATTACATCGTAATAATTAATTTTATTACGACGTAAATTGGAAATGGATTTAGACCGCTTGAGAGCCATATAGATGCTCAACCTAACAAAACTACGTCACAAAATCATACCGACATTGACTTTGATTGAGTACAACAAATATCTCATTTCTTGAACACGCATGTATATAGGGCATGTATGCATGTATACCTTTGCTCAAGTATCCGCTCCAAAAACCAGCGGAGTGTCCCCACTACAATAGGAAAAATATGGACTCCAATAACATAACTCTCATAAACTTTGTCTCTCTCAGCAAGAATCTAAATTTGAAGCATAAACTTAGTATACCCAAGACACTAGCTCTCTATGGCTAGCCCGACCCTCTCAAGTGGTCCAATATAAATAGGATGAAGAGAGCTCCTAAGAGGATGAATGTGGACACCCAGAATGATGAGAATTAATGGAAACTTCTTCATGATAATCCCTAAGAAGCTCGAATAAGTGATGAGTCAAACTGATCTCTTAGCAACAATGAAACTCTAGAAGGAGTTCACAGTCATAGGCACAAAACAAAAGGGAAAATATTGTAGTCTCTCCCATAAGGTGGTCTTGCGAGCCACTGAAAGGGTCTAGTCTCTCTCACAAGGTCATCATCCATGCGACTGGTTGCCATGACTAGAAAAATAAGGTCTGAGGCCCAAGTAAAAGGTCAATCAGCTTAATATCTCAGAGGAAGTAACCCTAGGGAGGAAAATAGGCTAATAACAGATTCCCCCTAATGTATGGGGTCAGAAAAGGCGCTAGTGGCCGAAATACATTATGACAAAACTTAGAGGTGAAAGTAGGAGTGAGGAGGCAAAGATGAAAATTTTGATCGGAATACACTAAAGCTGAAGTCTCAACTTGTGCTAATAACATCCCCGAGGCGGGCATACACATGCTCAGTCATAAAGAAGTACTAAGCATGGCCACTAAAACGTACAGTGCGGATCCATGACATGAAATTCTAGAACACGGCCATGAAATACATACACAATGGATCCATGTGACTCAATATATAGAGGAAAGGAACCAACAAATACAATGTTGTTCTATGTCACAGTATACATCAGTGAGACTATGGACACATGACAAACGTAGAAGTGTCTCAAGGTAGTCCTGAAAGTACATAAATGACACATAACTCCAATGTGGCCTGGGAAGGATGCCATATAAGAGTGAGATGTCCCTAACCCAAGGTCTTCAACATAATCCCGATGGTACGAACCTAGATCATGTGAAGAGATGAGTTGATGTTGAGCATTGTAGAACCCGACTGATTACCAACTAGTGAACTCGACCGATCAAGAGCCAATGATGTGAACCCATAGTTGATCACAAGGAAGCCTGCCACTAAGGTCTGCAAGCTCGATGGTACTACTGGTTCCTAGATCAAGCTCTTGGATAATGAGATGAAGTCGACAAGAAAAGATTTGTCGAAGGAGGGCCTCGATGTATCCCCCATCCATCGACCTAGAACATACCATGATGATGTGATGTATGGATGAACATACCACAATGATGTGATGACACAGGGATGGCCAACTCAAAAGGGTCAACATGTTATTGTAGATGGCCGACACAGGTTAAGACTTCCCTTAAACACATAGCAGCATGACAACGGAGTGACTTCAAAGAATGACTAATGAGCACCATGTGATATCATGCAAGGACGCAAAAGGCATCGATGAATGATCCATATGACTGGAAGAGAGACCAGCTGGAGTAGTAGACTGACTCATATGTATGGTACAGGTCATAGGAAAGCTAAAACCCAATTATCAGATAATGAAGCAGATAGGTGTCGTGTTCAAGGGCGATGCAAAGGATACCTCCATTTGATGACTAATGGAAATAAATGTTCCCTCCCTTCTCTTTTTATAAGTTCCTTTTTTTGTAAAAATGTCCCCTAAGCCCAAAAAAGAGATAAAATTATACAAGGGAGAACCTCCTAGCCATAGTGGACTAGGGTATTCCTTTTTCGTGACTAGTCTATCCCATTTCGGAAAAGGGTTAAACTTATACCGGGTAGATGACCCTTCAGTTACTTAAACAAGTGTGAAGAAGACAAGTTCACTCGACAATCTTTTCTAAATTAAGGAGTCTGAAAAGAGCTTAAAGAAAAATCCTCTTTGAGGAATGATTGGTAGAGAGGATAGCAACTGGTTCCGGTCATGATGGAATTGCTCATGACATAATGAGGAGAAGAGGCTAGCTAATAGGACCACTCATCGCAAGAGTTCCTCCAAGAAATGGTAAAACACCAAGTGAAGGTGGATGATAGGCCAGGTAGATGATGACGATGGAAGAGAAAAACCAACGCTCAAACTACAAAATAGGATGATAGAAAGTAGCTATCACAAGGGATAAAGTGTGGAATTATCTTGGGGTATGGCTAGACGAGAGACAAATAAGTAGACATGAGGCTTAGATTCTAAGTCATGGCGAGTCATAAGGAAGGATTCCGAAAATAGGATAAAATGACTTCATGGACACAAAAATGGCAAAGAGGTGCTAACTAGGGTATCCATGAGCGAGTAAGATCTACTGCCAAGTGACGACATGCATAAAAGGGATTTTCTATAGTCACAACTTGACATGATCAGACTTAACACAATAAAAATGGCACTGTAAGTCAAAAGTCAATAATGGCAGCAATAATGACCTACTCTTATATTCTAGGAAAGAAAATGTACCTTAGGCTCGTTGATGGAAACGGGACCCTTAAGAAAGAGCATATAAAGATCACTCACCAAGCCTCCTGCAAAAGTGAACTAGAAAAATAATTATAAAGCCAAAAACCCCCTCAAGCCCATAAATTAAAAAGGGAATATTCTCTAAGATGCCAAAAAATATTATAAAGCAAACCATACCTCCTCATTCAATCATTGTGTATTGAGGAAAATAGGAGGATAAAAATTCCAAGCTTTTGTGTGTTAGGGAAAAGAGGAGCAAGAGGATCCAAGAGAGGAGAATCTTCATCTAGGTAAGGTGATTTTGTCCCTCTATCAAGCAGTAAAGCATGGATTTCTCTGGCCATAGGTTTCTTTTGGATAAAATATTTAATATTTTGTGAAAAAATGTTCTCGGTTGCATGCATGGAAGGGATTATTTTTTACTAAAATAACCTAGTTGCTTACATGTCGTGGTGTTGGAGCGACTATGACCAAATTTCCTATGTTCCAAGAGAGCGACCGGGGTAATTCTTTTTAATGTTATTCGATACTTTTGCCCAAGTTCAAATTTTCGTGTTTTTACAGAGGTTTGTTATTTAAATTGAATGACCATGACTGATATGTTTGACTTGTTGCAGGAGAAACCATGGTGAAATGGAGAGAGAGACACCATAGTGAAAATGACATTCAAGCCATGGGACATCTACCAACAATAAATTCCATGAGGGATTGTGGTTTACTGTAGTTTTTTATGGTCCCCAACATGACAAACCAAACCTTTCATCTTTGTGAAATCATTCGTTGGTGGGATGTGAATGCCCAACAATTCATTGTTGGTTCAGAGTCATTCTCCATAGCGATGGAGGACATTTATTTCCTCGTAGGATTGTCAAGGCGGTGAACTCCGGTTGTACTATCAGGGGCATGGAGTACTAGTGGAGAGAGTATTTAGAGTTTGAAGTAGCGACATTGCAAGTAAGGTGTGCGAAGAGAGAAAGACAAGATATATATTGAGGACACAGAGGACCTAACCTTGCAAACATTTTCATATACTATAACTCGGGTAGCTAGAACATAAGCTTCCCATATTGTGACAAATACACACTTGGATATATGCATAAGATGTTTAGAAAACACCATGTTAAACTGGTGCGAGGGAATGTTGGTGAATGTAAAAACGCAATCGACGAAAATGAAGAGAGGCGGAAACCATATTTATGGCTATTGGAGATTGCTTGTAAGTTTCTTTTTTGAAAAGATCCCGATCATGAGTCTACCATTGGTTTTGGATTATGTGGTCTATCTACGGCCAACTAAACCTCAGAGGGTGAGGTGGTGTTCTATCATGCCTAGAGAGGATGGAATACATACTATTATCTGGTTCCTGGACACATATTAGAAGTGGTGTAAAGCAACCATGTTGGCAATGGATGACTATCCTTATGATGGAGTGGATTTCTAGGGAGATCTAGACATGGTCTTGCTCCATGGTGAGGATTTTGATGACAAAATCAAAATAAATTTTTGATGGATTTTTTTGGAATATTTATGTTTTTTTTTCTTTGGAATGGCTATAGAGTTACTAACACACGATAATTGGTGATATGCAGATCTGGCACCTACACACCTTGTAGGGTATTATCCCTTGAGGATACATGTACCACCCACCTAGGCCCTAATAGGACCTATAGCATAGATAGAGGAAGAAGAAGAGGAGTTGTGGGAGTTCACTCACAATTTTGAGGGGCTTAATTTTGGTGTTCCTCCAAGAGTATGACAGATACCCATCAACACTAGTAGAGACATACAGTTGGTGTCGAGTTATCCTGTCATCAGACCCTTCTCCATCTCATTCTAAATGTGGTCTTATGTTATCATGAGAAAAATTGAGTGGAGGTAGTTATATAGGGATGTGTGTTTTTTATGGATCTACATATGTATGGCATAGTAGCCAAGGCCTCAATTGCCTAGTTTTTTAACTATGTACCCAAATTATTTTATATATAATAAAATGATGACCTCTATGTGTGTTATGTGTAAATTATGTGTATCTACAATGAATGTTTAATGTATCATGTGCATGGTTAAAACTATTGATGTGACAAATGCCAATTTAACACATAATTAGCTAACGAATCCACCAATCAATTTTGGTCTCGAGCAATATGAACATAATCAATATAATCAAATAAACATTCCAAGAGATGTACCCTCAGAATATAGCGTCGAAGAGTCGAGTTCCTTACAAAATAGAGATGGTTGTGTTGAAAATGCAAAAAGAAAATCCTAATTTAATTTTATCCTTGAATTAAATTAGGAATAAAATTGTAATTCCACATCTCATGACAACTTGTATTAGTTAAATAAGTTAATTTGACTTAGTTGGCTTAGTTAGTTTGAGTTGAGGGTCTAACTTGAGTCATGTAGAGTGTCTCCTACATTATAGGATCCCTGGTTGAGTTTATTTTGAGTTCTAATTTAATTAATTCATTTTAACTGAGTTAAAGTAAGTTAAACTAGTTCCAACTATTGGAGGAACTAGTGGGAGGTCTAGTAGTGTGGTATTGCCTGCAGTGTAGTTGTGATGTATGTAGTGATTGACTAGTAAACTAACGATCCGCTCATAGATAACTCGTGCATGTCAGATCTGAGAGTTGCTCAGTTGATATTGGAGTTCAGGGAAAGTGTACTATTAGTTGTATAATCATCTGAATTGTATAGGTGGTGCATGCAATATGAGGAAGGCCCATGAGGATTACGCAATTCCAATTGAGGAATTTCCCTGATTAATAGGGGCTAATTCCCAAGGAAACAACAAAAGGAAATAGGGACATGGGCAAGAAGAAAATTAGTTAAGTATTGGCTTGGGCTTGTTTAAGAAGTAGTGAGATAGATAGAGATAGTGCAGAGGTTGCCGGGGCTTGAGCAAAGCATTGTAATCTTCGCATATTTTCTGAATAATGCAATATACATATAGCAGGGGTTTTTAGCTATGGATTTCCCCAGGAAATCATTGTGTAATGTGTTGATCAAATTCTTTCTGTGGTATGCTTCGTGATTTCGCTATCGTTTAATTGTTTCCGTTCATGAGTAGAGTAGATTCAAGTCTATTTTTTTTCATATTACAATTAGCAGTTTGAATCTACAAGGAATTGCTACATGGTATCAGAGAATAAATCAGTCTAGAAGAGGAGAATACATATTTTTTTTGCAGGTGAAATCGAATGTTTAGTATCATACTTTAGAGCCAGTAAGATGTTGTTCTACAAATTGAGACTTGAAAATTCCCTTGAGGGTAGTATGAACTATATTTATTGGAAGGAAAATATGGAAGTAGTTTTGGAAGACAACGAGCTTAAGGATTTCATAAAAATATATATATTCCTAAGCCTCTAGCAGTTGATGCTCAAGATCTGGTAGAGTGGAGAAAATGTGTTGTAAAGGCGAGAAGGATTATCCTAGAAGGAGTTAGAGATCATATTGTCTCAAGCCTCCACAGTAAGGAGAATCCATATGCAATGTGGAAGGCCTTGACAGACCTGTTACAAAACAAAAGTGACCACAGGAAGTTGGAACTGAAGGAAAAGCTCATAAAAATCAAGATGGAGAAGGGCGACACAATACCAAAGTACTTGACCAAGTTCACCCATTGTCAGGATGAGCTTGTAAGTGTTGGTGTAATAGTTGCCTAAGATGATCTGGTCAACCTAGTACTTCTAGGCCTTCCCAAGAGCTGGCAAAAATACTAGGACTCAGTAATATGGGAGGGAGAAGCTACCAAAGTGGGAGCATTTTTGGTCCGACTTGGTGCAAGAACAGAAGACCAGAGATGGATCCTCATACAAGCATGATGATGAGGAGAAATGTGCCTTATGTGGGAAGGAGACGAAAGGGAAAGGGAAGTCATACCATTCCAAACCAAATTCCAGTTAGGGTAGCAAGAAGAAGGACATGTCGAAGATTAAATGTTTTCATTGTCACAAGTTGGGACACTATGCCTTGAAGTGTCAACATAAGAAGGCTGACAAGAAGCCCTCAAGAGGAGTGGTAGGTTAAGCTCTTGCATCACAATTCGATCTATATTTAACCCTAATTTCTTGCATGGTGACATCGTGATGGGTTGTGTGTGGTATCTGGATAGTGGTGCCTCATTCCATATGATCGACAACAAATAATTATTCAATGAATTGGAGGAGAAGGAACTCCAGATGCACATCAAAATGGGAGATGATGGGAGGTATAGCACGACAGACATCGGTACTGTTACCTTTCAGAGGGAGTCTGGTTCTCCTCTCACATTAAAAGGTGTCATGTATGTTCTGGGTTTAAAGACAAATTTGGTTGTAGTTTCTATGTTGGAGGATCATGGCTATGATGTGATATTTAACAAAGGAAAGGCTTTCCTTTGTCACATAGCCTTAGGACAAGTGAAGGGGATTCGGGTTTGGGTGAAGAACCTCTACAATGTGGATGTAGAGTATTGTGTTTCTTTGAACACAAAAGTAGAGAAGGTGTATATCTGAGACATCGGTGAGTTGTGGCATAGAAGATTGGTTCACTTGCACCACGGAGCTTTGAAGATCATGCAACAAATTTCTACAGGACTTCCCAAGGGTACACTAGAGAAAAGAAACTCATGCAAAGGGTGTACATTCGTGAAGTACACCAAAGCTACCTTTCATGATAAAGATAGTTGAGTGTAAGTGATCCTTGAAAGAGTTCACTCATATGTGCGTGGACCGTTCTCGTCAGCCTCCATGGCAAAGCACAAGTATTATGTAATATTTGTAGATGATTTATCATGTAAATGTTGGATTTTTTTCATTCAGAAGAAAGGTAATTCATTCCCTAAATTTTTTTAATTTAAAGCGCTTGTTGAGAAAGACTGGCAGGAAAGTTAAAGCTCTTAGGAGCAATAACAGTGGATAATATGTGTCAAATGAATTCAAGAACTTTTGTGCATCAGAAGGTATTCAACGGGAGTTAATAGCACTCGATAACCCATAGTTGAATGGGGTGGTTGAAAGGAAGAACAAATTTTTTGTGGGATTTGCATGGGTGATGTTACATGATCAGGGCCTACCATTGCACTTGTGGGCGAAAGTATGCAACACAATTGTATATGTGCAGAACATAAGTCATCATCAGATTCTCAGGATGAGTACAATAGAAGAAGATTTTTTAGGTAAGAAACCAGATGTGGCACACTTCATGATATTGGGTTCATCAAGTTACTCTAATGTTACCAAGGATGGAAGGAAAAATCCAGAACCAACAGTTGAGTTGGGCATATTTGTGGGGTACACTCATACACCTCACAACTATCGGGTGTACCTTCCATCTCACATGATGGCAGTGGTTCATAGAGATGTGAAGTTCGATGAAGAGAAGGACATGAGATGTTCCCTTGAGAGGGAGCTTATGTTGTATGGAGAAGAGGGGCTTTTAGCTCCAAAAGAAGAATCTCAGGATGATGTGGAGCAACCTCATGCAGAGGAGAAGAGAGTGGAAGCACCCACTCATATGGATACTTCCAAAGATGAAAGGAAGCACACCAGAGAATGAAAAATTGATGCAGGATGTTAGAGAGAATGTGGGAGCACTCACATCACAACGTAGGAAGAGGAGGTCACCAGATCGGTTCACTAGAAACATGGCTCTGATGAGCGAGAGTGTAGATATTGAGTCATTATTATTCGAGGAAGCAGTGCAAAAACCAATATGGGTTGAAGCCAAGGTTGAGGAGTATGATTCCATTATTAGAAATAGTGTTTTGGAAGTGGTCCCAAGACCAACAGATAAGTCAATGGTGAGTTCTAGATGGCTTTACAAGGTAAAGCAAGTAGTTGTTGGGAGTGTGGAGAAACACAAGCCAGATTTGTGGCCAAAGGGTTCTCTCAGGTGGAGGGAATTGATTAAGAGGAGACCTTTGCTCTAGTAGCAAGTTACTCTTCAATAATATATATTCTAGCACATTGAGTGTAGATGTGATGGAAGATACATAAGATGGATATGAAGACAACATTCCTCAATGGTGTGATTGAGGAAGAGGTGTAGATTGAGTAGCTAGAACTATTTGTAACCTTCAACAGAGAATCACATGTGTACAGACTCAAGTGAGCGTTGTATGGATTGAAAAAGGAACCTCGTGCTTGGTACACCAGGATTGATATCTATTTCACCAGGTTGGGATTCATCAAAAGTGAAGCAGATGTGAACCTTTACCATATTGCAGTTGAATTTAAATGGTTGATTATAGTATTATATGTCAATGATTTAATTCTAATAGGTGATGAGAAGATGGTAAAATCTTGCGAAGAGAATCTTGTAAGAGAATTCGAGATGAAGGACATGGGGCTCATGCATTATTTCCTTAGTATGGAATTTTGGAAAGGAGATGAGGAACTGTTTGTCTCTTAAGAAAAGCATGCCAACGAGATACTGAAGAAGTTCCACGTGGAGAGAAACAAACCAATGGAGACTCCTCTAGCAGGGAATTGGAGGAAGGGAGATGCTACTTAAGGTGAAGTAGTGGAGGCTACTATTTACAGGAAGCTCATGGGTTCACTTATGTATTTGGTGAACACACGACCAAGCATATTTTTTGTTGTTAACTAGCTTAGTCAAGCAATGGTTAAGCCAACCAAACTCTATTGGAAGGTAGCTAAACATGTGTTGAGATACTTGAGAGGCACAACTCAGTTTGGTCTTTCGTACAAACAGATAAATGGAGTGAAGCTTCAATGCTTCACAGATGCAGATTGGGCAGGGAGTCCATCCAATAGAAAGAGCACATAAGGGGGAATCTTCAATATTGGGTTAGTAACAGTTTCTTGAAACAACATGAAGTAGAGATTATTTGCACTCAGTTCGTTAGAAGAAGAGTACATGGCTTCTAGTTGATGAGTCCCATCAATTGGTTAAAGATCATTATGCCATCCTCCAGCCTTAAAACTATCATTCTCTTACATTAATTCACATTTTTTGTTATATTATGCTTAGTAAGAGGAGTAAAATGTGTTTTTCATAGTATGTGGCATAATGTGGTTTAATTGTAGGAGAATGAAGAATTTTTGAGACTATTACTATGCAGGGGCTTGACGAAGAAAACTAGGAGAGAATATAGGGGGTTTGTCCACCTCCATAAATCCCTTAACTCGACCTGGGATCACAATATCCTCTCTCACTAGTTCGAGTTCAATGGCAACCGAGTGACTCCTAGTCCAAGTGAAGATCAAGAGGCACAATATCCACCATTTTCGAGGTCAAGGAGGGAAACACTCCTACTTTCAAGGGAGATTCTTCAACAGCTCTTTTGTATAAATAAACAAGAAGAAGAGATCATTATGATTTGAATTTTTTGTTCATCTAGGTGTAGTTATTGAGCTTCAAGTTTGACATTGTTATTTTAAAATTTTATTTGATGTATTAGACCTGCACTTTTTGATAATGAGAAGTTGCATTTTAAGTTGCATATGAGTTAGTTTCAGAGGGTTGAGGCCCTTGGGTTTGGGCCCAACCCAGAGTGTTTAGTCCCTCTTCTTGTACTTATGTTTCTTCTTGATTCTAAGTAGTTCATATTTTCATGCATTTTAGTAGAGATTAATCTACAAAATCCAGTGGTTGCAACCTCTACATCACCTCTCTTGTGGTAGAATGAGTGGAAGGATTCACAACCACAACATAAAAATATTGTGTTTATGATTTATTGGAAATATATTAGTGTTATTTTTCTTGATTTACATTTTATTTTTGTAGCTTAGAAGTCAGTTTAGTGATTAGATCAGTGGTATTGCATGAATTAGATGTTATTTAAATGCAACTCATCTTTTCCATCATAAGTTATTTCATTTTGTTAATGATAGATGGATGCATGCATGTGATTGAATTCAGGGTTGGTTGAATTGCAGGGAAGGGAACCTTTACCACTTCCACCTTGAGCTCCTTCCACTTCCAAATTCTGTCCCAAAACCTTGTTTTATAAGCTATTCTGCCTAGTACACTGAGAGAACTCATCTTAGTTCAAGATAGGCCTCTGAGAGGTCTTGAGCTTGCCTAGGGGCTCAAACCAACCTCCCTCCATTTTATTCAACTTCCATCCACCTATCCATACCCTCAAGACAACATTTTCACCTTCAAAAACCACTCGGATGCCCTCCTGTAGCATTACAGGCCTCCTGTAGCAATGGCCTGTAGTGAAATTGTAGCAGCACTTCCCTTCATCAATTTTGATCCCCACTGTAAATTTGACTTAGTCTAGATACATAATGACCCCCAATTGTGATTTTATGATTAGGGAAAGCCTCTAGGCCATTCTAACCCTTTCTTTTCTTCATTGTAAAAATAGAGTAGAGTTAGTTTCTTTATCATCTAAGTAGGTTATTGATTTATAAGAAAGTGTGAACTCGGTAGATGATACATGCAATTATGATTGGTAGTTTGATGAATTATGAAAGATAAATTTATCTTCCTTTCTGTAAGTAGATGTGGTAGTTTGATGAATTATGTAAGATAAAATAGATTTATTTCTGCAAGTAGATTACCCTTTATCCTTTCATGAATTGATTAATTAGCATTTAGAAGTTGAGTCAATGAAATTTCTACTTTCATAGCTAGAAGCAATTTCCAATTGTACCTTTATCAACAAGATTTCATTCTAATTAATTAGGAGGAAGGGTCTCTGAGCACTTTTGATCTAATGTCATAACTAAGGGTGACATGAGTGGAATCCTATCTGTTGTGCATATAGCACTGTCACCTCAAAGTTTGTATGAATCCTAGGTTGATAATTTGAGTTGAGGGTCCCTTGGGAGTTGCAACATTCTTGTTGTAATACCAAGGCTCAACACTTTTTGGCACCACTTCTGGGGAGATGTCTTAGTAGATGTTGTTTCTGCTTAAGATTTTTGTTTTTTTTTTGCATACAGTTTTTGAAAAGTAATATATTATATATAAATATATATTTATATATATTATTTATTTCATTGACTTATAGGAGTAGGGATAATCAAGGAAAAGTTTTACCAAAAACCTCCACACCCTCAAATAGTCAACCTTCACTCTTCTTCAGTGACTATGAGCTTCCCTATCTAACTGTAGGTGAGTTAGAAGACCCTCTAGGTGAGAAACCTGAAATTTTTGAAGAACCTATTGGGGAAGAAGAAGAACCCACTTTACCTACCAAACTATGGCTGAAAACAGGGAGAATGAGGTTTTCCCTATCAGAGAGAGCAATGGAGAGTCTATAATGAAGAACATAAGCCCTACTACCCTTCCACACTTCCATGGATTAACCTTTGAGGATCTTGATACCTTCATGTTTGAAGTTATTGTTGTCTGTAGGACTTATGACTATGCTTATGATGAGAAGAAGCTGAAGTTATTCCCCTCTACCCTTAAATATGGAGCCTTGCCCTGGTTTATGGGTCTGCCTAGGGGTAGCATCACTACTTGGACCCAAATGCAACAAACCTTTAATAGAAAGTACATAGACTATTGCAGGTCCCAATAAACCAAGGAAGAAATATTTAGGATGACGCCTGGGCCCAATGAATCCCTAGAAGACTATGAGGAGAGATTTCAACTCAGTTATAGGAGGGCCAACTGTACCCTTGATCTGGAGTCACTCAAGATATTTATTCTCTGAGGGATTAGGGAGGATATGTTGGAAACCATTAGCATGCTATCTGAAGGATATATCTATCATTTGTCCTATGATGACATCAAAAATGTGCTCAAGAATCACTCTAGGGTTGCCAGGAAAAAGGGTAGGGCTAGTCAAGGCTTGGTTAGTTCCTCTCCCTACACAACATTCATTAAGAATGAGATAGGTAACATGTTCGAGGATTTCAAGAGTGAAATGTTGCATACCTTTTCACTACAAATGGATACCATACAAATCAAAAGAAAGTAGGAGGAAGTAAAAAGGGCACTGGCTATTTTCTACCCTAGATGCACCAAAAGACATCCTAGGAATTAATGCCCATTGAATGTCATAGAATTCTGCCTAGTCTATGAAGAAAATCATGCAACATACAAATTCCCTTCTTTTCCAGGACTACATGTTGTATATCAAGGGGTAGAATGGGGGTCAGAGAAACTTTGTTTCATCAATCAAAGAAGACCTTAAGGACCTCACACATACCAACAAGGCATGCAAGGTGCACACTACTCTGATTATAATCCAAATCAAATCCACCCTTTAAACCTAGGTACTCTTTAACTTATCCATCCTGGTCCACACCTCCTTATTGGCCTTGTGCTCCCCCATATCATCCTCAACCTGTAAAACATTGTTTTTAGCCATATCCAACCCAATATTCTCAATGGGGCAATCCATCACAAGAGTGGAGGCCTCATGTTAAACAACCTCCTACTTTTCTACCTCGACCCCAACCTCAACCACAACTCACTCATCCTACTCCACCTAAGAAACCTCAAATTCTTGTTCAACCAAATCTGAACCCGAACAAGAAGCAAGCACAATAGGTCTACAGTGGAGAGACATCTTATCCTACTTTTGTTGTGGAAATCAAGGAGATCAACCTTTAGTTTGGGAGAGTGCCTCCAGATGAACACCCATATTCTCCACCTGAAGAGCTTTAACAAGAGAAGGGAGAGAGTTTTCTTAAGTAAATCAACCTCCTTTAAATGAGAGGTTGATCCATCCTAGTCAGCACACCCCAGAAGAGGTTGAACTTCTGGGAGAATTGAAGAATTTGTGTGTTAAAATACTCCTTCTCTAGGCTATTAAAGATGTTACCATCTATAATAAGCTCATCAAGGAGAAAATTTCAAACATCCCGGGAGAATAAAAAGAGACACCCCCACGATAAATGTTGTTAGACAATTATTTTATTTTATGCTTGGGGGGCGATCTTCCCAAAATATCTAGACCTTGGAAGCCCTGTAGTAGATGTGCACATTGATGGCCTTATAAACCCTAACACCTTGATTGATCTTGGGGCTACAATCAGTGTGATGACTAAGGAAACCATGCTAAAGCTAAACCTCCAAGGGTTCTAAGAAAGACCACCACAGTGTTGCAGCTTGTAGACAGATCCATGGTAGCTCCTAAGGGATTTTTTGAATATGTTACGGTATACATTGACTCTTAGGATTATCCTACTGATTTATTGGTTCTCCAACCAAAAGGCAACTTTAATGGCTATCCCCTTGTCTTGGGAAGGCCATTATTAGCCAATGTTGATGCTTACATTAGTTCTAGGGATAGGACCATGACCATTAAGAATTGACATTTGTCTAAATAGTTGGTATTGTATCCTCTTAATCAGCCTTCTATTGAGCATGAATTACCCTTGTGGTGAAAGAGGAGGAATAATATGAACTATATGACAGCACACCCCACCCAACCTGCACTCTAGATATTATTACAGGAGGGGGGAACCTGATGAAGATGACCATTGACCATATCGTTCAGAATCAACCTTCCACTCCCATATCAATTAACGATTTG
The DNA here is from genome assembly GCA_000404065.3 of Pinus taeda. Classification (NCBI taxonomy): domain Eukaryota; kingdom Viridiplantae; phylum Streptophyta; class Pinopsida; order Pinales; family Pinaceae; genus Pinus; species Pinus taeda. Next base: position 160,321 of record APFE030624823.1, on the reverse strand, counting down.
ATGAAAGAATATAGGAGTAATGCTTGGGCTAACTTATTCACTATTGACTCAAGTCGATACCATGTCAATATTGTAGAGTTTGGCCCATCTAGAACATTAAATATAAACCCTTTCTCTTTTGGCCAAACAGGAAGAAAAATTGTGCAAAGTGTTGAGGCAACACCTGGATGCTTTTGCTTTTGTTTGTTTTACTAGCCAAAGATTATGATTTTTGTTGGACCAACAATTTTCAAGACGCCCTTGAAGTGTTGAAATAAAATTTGACCACTGCACCATCCTAAGGGTTCCCAATTTGGAATTGCCTTTCCATATCCATACTGATACATCAGATAAATCTATGTGGGGATCTTTCAGACAAGTAGAGGATAAGTTATCTTATATTATTTACTTCATTAGTAAACATTTGTCTAAATATGAATTGAATTACACTATCACTGAAAAAGAGCTCTTAGCTATAGTACATCCTTTAAACAAATTTAGGCACTATATCATTGGGTACCAAAATTTTGTTCATATTGATCACACAACCATTAAATATTTGATGAAAAATCTTGATGTTAAAGATAGGATAATTAGATGGTTTTAATTGTTACAACAATTTGATTTGACTATTATTGATAAACTAGGGAAAGAAAATGTGGTTGCATATTTTTTTCCAAGTTAACCTTACCTGCAAGTAATGAAGAGATGGTGGATGATCAACTGTCAGATGATGACCTATTTTCCATCTCGGTGCTTTCTCCTTTGTTTGCTAACATAGAAATCTACTTAGTTGTCAGGAGGTTCCCTCCTAATCTATCTTCCAGGGAGAAAAGCAAGATTGTAAGGAAAATGTTAGGTCCCTATACTACTAGTGTAACCCCTTATTGTTATTAGTGCAACCCCCTTATTGTATTATTGTGCCCATATAGTCCCCAAGTTGTTATTATTATGCCCCATAGAAGCCCACTATTGTTATTGTTGTGCCCCTACAATATTATTGTTATGTAGGATCTGATTGTACTAGGACACCTTAGACTCCTATATATAGAAAGGAGGTCTTGTCATTTGTATCATCCAAGAATTGTTCATTTGTGTGATGGAAATGAGGTTTCCCCCTCGAAGAGGCTTATTTTTAAGATGTTGATCTATATTTTCTATCTTTTTGTGAGCTGGTTTCATAACATTTGGTATCAAAGCTTTCGATTCTAGGATTTCGCTTCTCCAAACAGGTCATCGTGGAAGTTTCACTATAATTTTTTTATTACGAAGTCTCAAAATCTATAAAAAAACCCATTTGAGAGGAAATAATTCTCAACCTCGGGTATGAATGTCATATCTTGTCTCTCTATATTTTAAGAGATATGAGCTGAGGAAGTTAGGGTTTTTGCAAGCTCCAGAATTCCATCTCAAACATACCATTGTGGACGTTTCTCTATAATTGTGTTTCTACGACATTTTCAGACTTTGAAATTAAAACCCATTTGAGAGGAAATCTTGATGAAGCTCGGGCTTGAATTTCAGATCTGTTTTCGCTATATTTTTGGAGATATGGTCCAAGACATTTAGGGTTTTTGCAGGATCTTGAATTACATCCCAAACAAGTGACCATGGGAAAATCATCATATCTTTCTCTCTAAGCATCAGATTTAAATTACGTAATAATTTATAGAAAGAGGATGGATGACACTTCTCTGTGTGTCTTTTTCGTGTCTGAAGGTCGAAATAGTGACATGTGGCACTTCGTACAATTTCGCTCTACTGAAAAAGTATATAATCAGGTCATCTTGGGAGTTTGGGCATAAATCGTTCTTGGAGAATCCAATTTCGATCAGACTTGTGGCATTGGAAGAAGGACGCAGAGGGTTACCACATGTCGAAATTCCAGACCTTGGAGATCCAGAATTTTTGAGATACAATAGATTCATGATCACGATCCTAAAACCAAGAAAAAGAATTACTCGAATCAAGAAAATAGAAACACCTAGTAATCAAAATTGGATGGATGATTTGAAGAATGCAATTGAAGCTAAGATAAATAGTTTTATCTATGCCATGGAAGCTGATATCAATGGTATGGAAGCATATTGGAAGGAATGCGTGGAATATTTGAAGAAAAACATGGATGGTTTGAAGGAAGGTAGGACAAAGCTACTACAAGAAAGGCCTCCTTAAGGCGAAAAAGTAGTAGAGGAAACCCATGATGAGAAAAAAAGTAACGTTAATCGTGATTTCATAGAATCTAATGTTGGATTGAAGACCCAACATATTCTAAAGATATATATGAGTAAGTTTGATGGTAAGGATCCCGTAACATGGATACTATAGATGGAGAAATAATTTGATTTACATAATGTGCAAAACACACAAAAGGTAAGTATTGCATATTTATATTTAGAACCAAATCAGTTTATATGGTATAGAGGGACTTTCTCTCGTAAACAACTTGTCACCTGGTTAATTTTCATGGAGGAAATGAGAACACATTATGAGGATACAAAGAGCAACACCTTCTTTAGCCAATCGATAAATCTTAAGCAAAAGGGTTCAATGGAAAAGCACATTCAGGACTTCCAAAAATTTAATATAAGGGTAAATGATATTCCAGAGAAGCATAGGGTTGAAGTCTTCATAGGGACTTTAAATGATAACATCCAACATGAGGTTCACCTTTGGGAACCCGATTCATTGGAGAAGGCATATAGGTTGGCAAGAAAAATTGAAAGAAAAATTATGGCAACAAGGAAGCCTACCACTCATAACTATAAAGATGGAATTGTTGTTGCTCCCAGCCTTTCACCACCTACAAGGTTGAAACCAAAACAATTTGAAGAAAAAAGAGAAAAATGGCTTTGTTACAATTGTAATAGAAAATACACTAAAGGTGATAAGTGTGCTGAGAAGAAATTAATTTACATAGATGGGGAAAAGGAGAAAGAAAAGGAACAAGAAACGTCAAAAGAAGAGGAAGGTCTATATAACTGCAAAGGAAGGTCTATCATGACAAGCATATCAAGGAAAAGAATTTTCAAGAAGGGGATTGGGCCCTTTTATATGATTATAGGTTCAAATATTTTAAAAGGAAACTAATGACAAGATGGTTGGGTCCATACCTAGTCGAAAAGTGTCATGAAAATGGATCTGTCAAAATCAAAACAATTGATGAGGAAGGCATTCCCTTTGTTGTAAATGGTTATAGGTTGAAGTTTTATAGAAGGCCTCTGTCTAAGGACGAATTTGTCAGTTCAGTCAGCGAATAATTAAATGTGATTGGGAGTTTCATAACTTCTAGTCCACAACATTCATATAAATTTGAAAAAATGAAACAAAATAAAAGGCTTGGATTAAAACCTCTATGAGGCATCCGAGGCCAACTCTAGGGTTGAAAACCTCTCTAAGGTATACCAGGAGCAAAAAA